>BQMF02000689.1:0-165308 GCA_027922465.2 Turritopsis dohrnii | reverse complement strand
AGATTCATGTCACTAGGTAACATGTAAATACCTTGTCCAACAGAATAATCAACTTTGCTTGAAGCGTAATTTAAAGTATCTTGATAACGTTTAATGTCATCTTGAATATCAACTCTGCGGTTAACAATGTCTTCAAAGTTGTTCATAAAAACTCTTTGAGCTGTCAAAGCGCTTGAATTATTACCTAAAATAGAAGAACGAGCTGAGGCTTGCAACTAAGAACAAGATAAGCATATGCTCTAACACTCTCTGAAATTTTTACAAGACCTGTTTTTGTAAAGCCTTTAGATTTTTCTATAATCCATCGTGTCATGGAGTCGTCTGTGAAATAACTCAGACCTGGCGTTGGATAGTCTCTACGTCTTTTTTGATACGAGCTGTAAAAATATTGCCCTTTGTATTTTTTAGGATCAGAATCGACACCATATTCACTACAGATTTTTAAAAACTCTTCTTTGTTATAAGGATTATCGTATTGGTTGAAACTATCTTCAAAAGGTAGAGGTGTCTGCAGACGCTTAATGATTCGTCTAATATGATAATAGACGTGAAAACGATATACTGCTCTAATCATAGGAGTAGAGCGACCTTCTTTCAGATGTTCAGAACTGACCCACAAGCACTTGAAGCACACCAAGTGACAAAATTGAGTTGGGTTTGCCATAATTTAAACGGTTGTTCCTGCCAAATTTTCATACGTTGATCATTTTCATCCATTTCGTAATTAGTAAAATATTTGGAAAAGTTGCGGGGAAAGAACCGCTCTCAGAGACAATAATTGTTTGTTTGTATAAATCTTTAGCATTCAATATCTGAAGGTATTGTCCTCCATTTGGCTTATAAAGCGCATTGGGACATATTTAAAAATATCCTCCATTATTATTATTATTTAAAATATATCTCTATTTTAATACAAGAAAATGTATATCACGGTAAATATCGTAAGGAGAAAAGACCATATATCTATCTTACCCCATTCAAAACTTGGATGGCTCAAAAGAAATTGCATTGGTTGATATGTTTGCAGACAATGTTACGTATGAAATAACCACAGACCTAACACTGAAACTGTCTGCTGATGGGAAAGCTAAAAAGTTGGTACCTCAAGGAACATTCACGAGCAGGGAATTGAATGCCTTTTTAGCAGGTGCCTTTTTAGAGGGTGAGGAATTACATCATTAGCAAAGACCCTCAATAATCAAAACAAATAAGCTCGCTAACGTAACCAAAATTAATTTGCATCTCTCTGAACTCGACAACACTCAAAATCTTGAGAATGGAAAGCTAAGTGATATTTTACTAACCTATCACAGGCTGAATATAGTGACTTCACACATGTTGAGCCTAAAAACCCTCAGTACAAAAAATTAAAAAATGGTGTATTTCAGTCTCTCACGTTGAAACTCACAGATCAGCATGGCAATATGCTAAAAGAAGACCTAGGAAGAACCGTTGTTTTGCACATCCGCTAAACGAGATAAAAAGTAATAATTAATTATATATCATAATTAATAATGGAGTATGGAAAGAGGTTAAATCCAGAACGTTCACTTAGAACTGCCCGCGGTGTAAAAGGTTCTCGTCAAAAAGTAATTGTCACACACAATCCGAGTGAGATCGATCAAAATCAGCTATTATTGGTTAGGTTTCCAAATTTAGGAAGTGATGATGTATTATCCCAGGAACAACGAATCTAAGTTTTGATATTGAACTCGAGTCGACAGCTGACACGAAAAGAACATTGGTCAGTAACATTGGAAGAGCTATCGTTAAAAGTTGGCTGTCAAGTTCGAAGGTAACGAGATATTGAGTATCGATGACTTTGATCTTTTTGGGTGTTACAGAGATTTATGGTTAACCAAGTTTGAAAAGAGAAACGCGATAAGACAGGGTATCATCATCGATGATGGGTGTACAGAGAATTGTATGAAATTAAGGATTGGTGCTTCAGATAAAAAGGACGATGATGCAGAAGACAAAGCCATTGCTGACACCTATAAAAACAAGTTTGTCATTCCACTCGACTTTGAGATGCTAGATAGTACTATCCCATATTATCAAGCGGGTTTAGGGAATAGGCTTTGCTACGAGATCACATTTAACGATTATAACCGAGTTATTTATTCTGACCCTCCAACTTCTGCCGCAGGTCAAAGAAAAAACCCAGACGGTAAATACAAAATATCAACATCTCACTTGAATATGAGCTTGTGACACAACCCACGTTGGCTAGACAAATCGCTTCTGAATATCAAAACATGGCTTTGCTCTATGATAGGATTTTGCGGCACAGACAAATTAGAGTAAACAAGTCAGACACAACGTGGAATTGGTCATTCAACACACCTGCCAAATCTTTGAAGGGTATTTTAGTTCTATTTGAAGAAGAAAAATCCTACAAACGAGAAACCTGAAATTCTACAATCCAAAGATCAAAAAGGTATCTGTCATCGTCGAGGGTAAGCCTAACCAACTTTTTGCTCAAGGGATGCAGCCGTTTGAACAATACAATGAGATTTGCAAGTATTTTGCTGAAGGAAAACCAAAAGATAATAGCGTCGGCGAAAACCGAAAGCGCTTGGGATTACATGATGTAAAAGTCTCTGATTACTTGACAAACAAGTATGCTCTATGGTTAGATTTCAGAACAATTGATGAGAATGCTTGCATGGGACGGTCGAAGGATTGAAAATGCGAGTGAAGGCATCACTTTACAGATTGAAAAGACCGCTGAAACTGCAGGAAACTTAAACGCATATGTATATCTAATCATGGATGCTCTATTAAACATACAAAACGGTCAATTTATGTCTGCAGTATATTAGTAAAATGAACACACTTTACATGAAAGAACCTCACACAGCATTATTCGTCGGACCAACATCGTGCGGCAAAACGGATCGTGTTGTAAAATTATTAGAAAATGAATATCTCAATCACTTTGATTACATCGTGATTATATGTCCAACTTTGAGGTGGAATCAAACATACAGAGATCGGAAGTGGTTTTGGACTGACAACTATGTGATTTTAATTGAACCGCAAGGTCGCTTGTATGAATGGATTAAGGAAATGACCACTAATTGTGCTGGATATAAAACCTTATTCCTCATTGACGACATAATCGCTGATGAGGAATTGGACAAAAAGAGACAGCCTTTGCTCGAGTTGGCAATTAGTGGTCGCCATCGAAATCATTCGCTATGGTTACTTACACAATCATACACGGCTATACCTAAAAATTTACGACGGCAAGCTAAAATGTTATATGTGTGGTATCCAAAAGATAGAAACGATCTAGCCGCCATTCATGAAGAGAACGATGTCATTGATTCGCGAGAAGAATTGAAAAATGTCAAGGAAAAACTGAAAGGAGGGAAACACACATGCCTAGTCATGAGAATGGAACACCCAAGAACGCACGTGATTTGTTAAACAGGTTGATATATTTGTTACATGACTCTTGTAACAAAAACTATAAGACTGTTATAAGACTCCTATAAGACTACTGTAAGAGAATAATTTACGTCTCAATACAGGATCTAGAATTTTACCAATATGTTTAATCCTCGATTCAAAGCGTACTCTGTCAACAGCAGCCTCTATCCAGTTACTTCTACGAGATTCACAAGCAGAGATATAATGGACCATTACTTTATCATTAAAAGTAACCCTTTTTGTATCTTGATGGGAAAATATAATATCATCATCTGAGGATTCATCATCGAACATAATTGTTTAAGTAAACAATGTTTATTTATTTAACAATGTTAGAATATATCAACTTTATATTAAACATCATCATCCTCTTATAATTATTTAAGACAAAATAATTATAAGAGGATAGCAAACTCTTATACAGCAAATTTCAACAAAATTATAAGAAGATAGCAAACTCTTATACAGCAAAATTATAAGAGGATAGCAAACTCTTATACAGCAAATTTCAACAAAATTATAAGAAGATAGCAAACTCTTATACAGCAAATTTCAACAAAATTATAAGAGATAGCAAACTCTTATACAGCAAATTTCAACAAAATTATAAGAAAATTATAACAAACACAACAAAATGATAGAATATGTCAACTTTTATTATTAAGCATACTGCTGATCTCGCTATTTTACTTTTATTTTGTGTTAAAAAAATACCTCTCTCTAATAAAAATGGCAGAAACAGCGATCGATAATTTAATCAACCAGAGTTATGATGTTCCGGGTGAATTTCCACCTTCAGATGGTAAAAGACAAAAACTGCTAGAGTGTGTCTTAACTGGAAATAGCAAGCTATACTTAGGGAAAATGTACACGGAAGAGCAAATTAACAAACTCAAAGATGGAGATGTAGAAAAACTTTTTAGTATCTATGAAGCTAAACTATCAGGTCAAATGGTAAAATCCTTGGGGAAATCACTGATACGTATTTATTCCATGGGGGCTTGTACAACGTTAGGAATAAACAATCAAGATGCGTTGAGTAATGACCTGGAAACTGACCCCTTCTTAAACTCTGCCCTTCAAAGATTTACATGTGACTTATATTATAAATTCGGCTCATTATTAGCACCACTCAGTGTTGGACTTATTACCGGGAGGCATTATATCAATGAAAGGAATTTAAATAAATCCGATGATAATATAAATACAGTAGTAGATAATAAAAATGTCAGAAGAACAGACTCCATTCAAGTGACAACGAAGAACCCAAAAAAGGTTGAAGCGGGTAAGAAGTTGGCGGAATACAACCGTAAAAAACGAGAACAATTAAAACAAGTGAATAAGCTCGATGACTCTCTCACCAAACCAAATGAACAACAACCTATGAACTACACCTATGGTGTAGGTGGAATAATAGCTCTCGGTTTAGTTGGTGGATTTGCTTATTTTATGTATAAAAAGAAAGAGCAAATATTACCCCGTGGATCACCATCCACCCCACTTCCACAAAAATCTAAAATACCAGTGAAAATCAATAAACATGAAATGGAATAAACAGAAAAAAAAATGTATATATAACAAACATGGACAAGAAAAGTATTATCAACGATTTATATCATGCATCAGTCGTCTGCGTTTTCGCTATCGGCTACTCTATGCTAGGAAAAAAGGTGTTAAAAATGACACCTCCCTCTATTCAAAAGTTCGACTTGGAAGATACGGGAAAACTAGTTGCCATTATCGCCGCTAGTGAAGTGACAAAGGACTACTTAATCAAACAAAAGATTTTACCTGAAAATATCAATATCTAAATATGGCTTCTATCGCAATGATGTTGGGTGGAGCTTTGGCTAACGCTTTGGCTTCACAGGATCAAGCTATCTGTTTTCAAGTTTATCCAAAGACAGAATCGATAAGGAAAGAAACGTCATGATTTGGCCATAGAAAAATTACAAAAAGCACAGATTGAATGGCAGCAAAAACGACAGGAAAGGATCGATTTTATCAATAAGCAGCTCATGCTCGAAAAGAAGGCTGATTCAAAATTCGTAGAACTAAATGATGCAATGAGAGAGTACAATAGTGTATTTAGTAATCATCTTGAACCGCTACCACGAGAGCCTGTATTGAGCGACTTTTATACACCGAGTCATGATCAACATGAAAGAGAATTGGCTTTTATAGCTCTGAGTATGCTCGGTATTGGTGGAATTGTGTGGTATTTTGAAAGATGAAGACCATCAACAAAAATTATGTTACACGATACATGTAACATATACACTTTCAGATGGTTATCGTCTAGTCACGAGGTACGTATAGATAATCCATCCAACCCCTACAATCAGAGCCCATAAATTTTGACTCAACCAACCTACAACTTCTTTTGCTCTAGTGAGTATCCATGATACGATAGACCCAATTATTCCTGGTAAAGCCTCTGCCGCTTTAGATGCTAATCTACCTAGAAGTGATGCTAACGCTTTTAGTTTATTTTTTATCCATTCCTTTGCATCGTCCTTTTTATCACCACCTTTGTCAGGATTTTGCGAAGAGTTTCCAGCTGCTGATGGTAACAAAGCTTCCACAAGGACACCGATAGCCATACCAAACGCTGTCAGAATGCTAACGATTGTGATACCTTGTTCACGGAATAGTGTTCGTATCCTTTCACCTAATGGGGTATCTTTGTCGAGGACTTTAGCAATGGTTTCTTTGATGCTCGTAACTTGACTGTTTAATTTACCTTTGAGAATATCAATGTTCTCTTTCCTAGCTTTCAACTCTTCATGTAATCCCTCCACTCTCTCTTCAACCTCTTTTCGTTGTTCATCTGTGTATGTTGCATCATTTTCCATCTCTTCCAACTTGTTTTTCTCTCGATCGATATGCTGTTCTATTCGAACCTTTTTCGCAACCTCTTCCTGAAGACCTCCTCGTATGTTTCTCAGTGCTTTATCCAATCCTAACAACTCTCGCACAGGATATTCAAATAGATCACCGGTCTGAGTTGTTTCATGATCGACCGATTGTTGTCTTATTAATGAAACTAGATCTTCCGTACTATTTGCAATGTTCCTCGTAATCTCCTCAAGCTCTACATCACTCGATTTTGTGATTTTAGATGTCGAGGGAAGCTCTTCTTGTATTTTGTTAAGTGCAACTGCTTGTCGTGCTGTTATTTTACCAATAGGTATATCAAACCCTAATTTACGTAACCCCTCCTTACGCAATATATCAGCTATAGTACCGGTAGCCCTTAGTCTTCCATTGTTTGTCAATGGTTTGCTACTGTCTTTGTAGTATAATTCACCATCTCTGATTTCAAACAGATCGGTATATAACACCTCAGGTTTTTGTTGCAATCGTTCAGATAATCTTTTGTATATATCACCAACAAAATTTTTCAAAAGTTCAATTTTCTGATCTCCACCACCAAATGAGGTTTCACCCGTCACTCCGCGTGTATCTATTTGTTCACCACCCGAAGTTGGTATGAGAGGAACGTCTCATCGGTTGTTTCATCTGTCGTCATACCATGTTCTCCAAAGGGGTCAATATCAATGTCTGCCATTTTATTTATTTATTTAGAGGATAATTTATTATTAATTATGTTATAACAAACCTCTAAATATGAATGTTAAAATTTATCCAAAACTACCCACTGCTCCTGAGGATTTGAATGAGCAGGAAAAGTTTAACGCAAGCGTAATAAATTCAGAATTTGAAGAGTTGATAAAACTGAAGGACAAGTTTAGCATCAAGCTCAAGAGATACAACAAGGCGATAGAACGATCGATGCTACTAAATGCTAGCTCAAGCGCTATAACCATCGGCTCTGGCATCGGTTCAATTGCAACAGGGGCTACTATTATCGGAATACCTATTTCTGCAGGATTAGGTGGTGTAGCCTTAGCCGGCTCTATCTGTACCGGACTTACCACAGCTGTCATCAAAAGATATCAAAAGAAAGTAGAAAAAGTGATAAAATTTTATGATATTGTTACATCCTCAATTTCTGTCTTCGAAACAAGTATCTCACAGGCATTGAATGATGGGAGGATCAATTACAAAGAATTCCAGGTTTTGCAGGGAACATATTACAAAGCTTTAGAAGGACTCAGTTCTACAGATAGAAAGATGGAGACTGAAACCCAAAATCAATTTCAAAAAAGTTTGATGGTAGAACTTCAAAACCTGAAAAAATCCATAACCGAAAATGGTTACTAGGATGTGTGGTTATGTGTTCCTCAATTTGAAAAGTGATAAATGAAACTGATATAAAGAAATATGATCACAAGTATATATATAGACAATGGAATTCCCAACAGTTGCAACATTTGAACAAAACATGGAACAAATTACTCCAATCACAAAGTGGAGAGAGCTAACTGAAAACGTGATTTATCATGTTAAATCTGTGGTTGAGATAGACACACCTGCATCTGAATTTGGTTCTGGAAAAGCTATGATTGCAGAGGTCCAAGACAGAACAGGAAATTTACATAAGACATGGTTGCCTGCAAGACTTTGCGTTGAGTTGAAGGATTATGGTTGGAATTCTAGAGAAGCCTTTGTCAGACCGAAGGGGCTCAAACAATCTGAAAAGAATCCTGAAAGACAATTCTTTGATTATGACATTATGTGGCGCTAGATAAAATCTCGTCGACTCATCTTTACTTGTTTCTAGTAAAGATACTTTTGTACGATTCACCAACCTTGCACATAATCAGGAGGTAGCTCTGTATCTTCAGGTATTAATATCAGCTCTTCTTTCACAAAAGCTCGTTCAGGTCCATCTTGAAGGTAATATAGTACACGGTTACCTGGTTGATCTATTACCTTACTCAATCTCTTTGACCATATGCTATCTGTTGCTCTTTTTCGATGGTCATCGTGCTCTTCACCCGGTTGCAATAGATATCTATACAAACCATCTTGAGGTAGCTCTACTTCAGGTGGATAGCTCTCTCGTTTAGCGAGAGGCACCTCTTTCAATTTGATGGCATCTTTCGGTTTCATATCGATCATCCGAGTCTTCGTATCGTTTAATCTATCCACAAGTTTATACAAATATTTGACCCACGTAGATGATACCTTTTCCAAATCGTTCAGTTCTTGAGCATCTTGTATTTTGAATAAATTTTCGGCAAGTATCTTGTTCAATGACTCGACAAACGCTGTATGGGTATGTTTATATTTAGTAGTTACTCTTTTAATTTCGACGTTATTCTTCTCCAACAGCTTTGTCACATCGGCTTTGAATTCTGAACCGTTATCACATTGAAATACTTTTGGATAGTTTAAGGGTCCAACTCTATAGATATCTCTTATCATATCGGCAACCTCTTTGGCTTTCTTAGTCTTCAAAGGTCGGGCTACTTTGTAACGTGAAGCAACATCGATAGCGGATAAGATGTACTTGTATTTATTACCATATAGCATATCACTAGGCATATATAATATATCAAATTGATGAATCTCATTCGGTTTAGTTACCTCATAATGTGAACGTTCAACATGTTTCGGTGCTGGTAAATGTACTTGCCAAAAAGCTTGTTTTGATAGCCACTTCTTAATTACCTTCGGTTTGAAGTCGAATCCTCTTAGATTGCGAACAGCCTTTTGTCCTTTCCATAAGTTTTGAGGTTGATAATAAATCTCTTGAAGTTTAGTGTCTGACATTTTTTTATTTATAAACAACGTTTTATTTTAGCTCATTTTTGTTAAAAAAAATGACATTAAAAGTGGCTTAAAAGTTTTTATTATCTTTATATAAAGAATAAACATGACCGACAAAACAGAATCAGATTACCAATCAATGGGTTCTAGTGCGTTACGAGCATTATGTGCGTCACGAAAAATAAAATATGTTAACCAAATGAACAAAGCTAAAATGCTTGAGGTACTTGAAAAAAATGATAAAGATCCATCTTATACTCTCGATCCTGATACGAAACAAGCATTTTATACACGCTATTCAAACTGGATAAATAACAACGAAGAAAAATATCTCAGATATCGAGAGCATAATAATGAGCAGAAAAAGATGGTTCGGGAACGAAAAAAATTGGCTCGTTCAACCTTGTAGAGGCTGTGTTTTTTGTTACTTAAAATCGAGTAACAAATGTTAACTATATAGTCTGAAAAAATTGGAAATTTCTAAACTACCTTAAAGCAATCATGATCACTTAAATATTACACAAATAATAATAATAATATACAATATGACTTCACGAAATACTGTTGTTGAATTAAAAGCTCTTGCGAGAGAACGCGGTCTACATGGCTACTCAAAACTCAGAAAAGCTGAGTTGATCGAATTATTAGCCAACCCACCTGTCCGACCTGTTCCGCTACCAAGACCTACTAGGTTTAACCGACCTGTTCCACCACCAAGACCTGTTCCATTTATTCCTACCCAACAAGATATGGATTTGTTTGAACAACAAGAAATGGGAAAATCTCGACCTGTTGTGAAAAGCAAGTTGAATGAATGGAGAGATTGGTTAATAAATCATGTACCTAAAGCTATTCGTGAGAAAGTGAGTAGCGCTTATAGAGAGATGAAGAAGAAGATTCTCAATCTCTACAAGAGGAAGAATGATGAAAAAGATGAAAAAGATGAAAAATTGGTGGAACCAGAAGCGTTTGTCCCCATTGAAATGGCGTTTGAGGGTTCTTACAAAAGGTTCAAGATAAACTCAGATGGAAAAAAGGACGTTGATTTGTTTCTCAAAAGGGTTCGACCCATTTTAAGTGATCTGATTATGAGAGAAGTCAAAAATAAAAAATCAATAAAAATTCAAGCAACTGTGTGGATCAAATGGAGAAAGGAGGATTTATCCAATCCTGAAGCAACAATCTACGTTGATAAGGCGTTCAATAGCAATATGGAAACAATTCATAGTGAAAGCGATATATCTGATGTTATTAATAAGATGTTCAATAAGATAATCGAACAGGTTGAAAACCCTGCATTACCTCAATCCGGTTTTGTTATCGATAAAATTTTAAATATTGATGTAGACTTTCACAAGCTAAAATTAACGAGAGGTAGCTCTTACTTACCGCTACCTAAGAATTTCAGTGGTAAGTATTCGATAATCAATCCTAAAAACAAAGATGATGAAGAGTGTTTCAAATGGGCTGTTATTGCAGCTTTGAACCACAATGAGATTAAGAAAGATCCGCAAAGGATAACGAATCTCAAGAAACATGTTGATAAATATAATTGGGAGGGTTTATCGTTTCCAATGGCGCTAAATAAAATAGATTTGTTTGAGAGGAGGAACCCTGATATTGCTGTGCATGTTTTGACAAAAGACGAGAAAGAAGGTATCTATATGTGTCGTTAGTCGAAGCATCTTGATCGCAAAGAAACAGTTGTTTTGTTTTTATTATGTGAAGAGGAAAAGAGACATTATATAGCTGTAAAGAACTTGAGCGGTGTCTTGAGTAAGGTCAACTCGAATCACAAAAATAAAGAACATTATTGCTTGAATTGTCTCGATGGATTCTCAAGTGAGAAAACACGAGATGAACACTTTGAATATTGTAAAAATAATGATGTTGCGAAGATTGAGATGCCAAATGAGGGTAGCACCGTTAAATTTCATGATGGTCAGTATCAGCTCAAAGCTCCTTTCATAATGTATGCTGATTTCGAAGCTTTGTCAAAAGAGGTTTGTAAAGAACCGCGTAGCCTTATTGGATCATCCACTGAAAAGGTTAGTATACATATCCCCACAGGCTTCTGTTGTTATAGCAAATTTGCTCATGGTGAAGTTTCAGACCCTCTAACACTTTATCGAGGTGAAGACTGTGTTTTACGTTTTGTGGATCATGCGGTAGGTGAAGTGAAAAGGCTATACAACATGTTTCCTAAACAGAGAATGCGAGACCTCACATATGAAGAGGAACAGGGATTTACTGATTCTGATAAGTGCCACATATGTATGAAAGAATTTGAAAAAGATAATATTAAGGTTAGGGATCACTGTCATTTTACTGGTAAATTTCGTGGAGCTGCACATCAGTCTTGTAATCTCCGTTACAAAGTGCCTAAATACATCCCGATCGTCTTTCACAATCTGAGCGGATATGATGCTCATCTATTTATCAAAGAACTAGCCAAACAGTATGGAGATGAAGGGATTGCTGTCATCGCCGAAAACAAAGAAAAATATATCTCTTTCTCATTGGATGTTAAAGTTGGTGAATACATTGATAAAAATGGAGTGACTAGAATTCAAAAGATACAGTTGAGATTCATCGATAGCGTGCGTTTCATGGCTAGTAGTCTGGATAACTTGGTAAACAATCTATCCGACGATCAGTGTAAAAACCTTCGAAAATTCTTCAAGGGTGATGAGCAATTCAAACTATTGAGAAGAAAAGGAGTTTATCCTTATGAATACATTGATTCTTTTGATAAGTTTAACGAAACTAAGCTCCCACCAAAAGATGCTTTTTATAGCAAGTTGAACATGAAAGGTATCAGTGATGCTGATTATACACATGCACAGAAGGTGTGGAAACACATGAAAAATAAAAATATGGGTGCGTATCATGATCTCTACCTCAAGACAGACGTTCTATTGCTTGCTGATGTTTTTGAGACTTTTAGGGAAACATGTATAACAAACTATAAACTGGATCCTGCACATTTTTACACTGCTCCAGGACTAGCTTGGCAAGCCTGTTTGAAAAAGACAGAGGTTGAGCTGGATCTGTTGTCAGATATGGATATGTTTCTGTTCGTAGAGCAGGGTATTAGAGGAGGTCTCTGTCAGGCTGTTCATAGACATGCTAAAGCTAATAACAAGTATATGGATGCTAAATATAAGAAGACTGAAGAAAGTAGCTATCTCCAATATCTTGATGCAAATAATCTATATGGATGGGCTATGATTCAGAAGCTACCGACAGGAAATTTCAAGTGGGTAGATGCTAATAAATTTACCACCGATTTCATTTCAAAGTTGGCTGAGAAAGATGGTAAATATGGTTATCTTCTTGAAGTTGATGTGAACTATCCTCAGGAGCTTCATGATTCACATAACGATCTTCCGTTTATGCCTGAGCGAAAGAAGATCAATGGTGTAGAAAAGCTAACTCCATGTCTTTCAGACAAGAAGAACTATATTATTCATATCCGTGCACTTGATCAAGCGCTGAAGCATGGTCTTGTTCTTGAGAAGGTTCATAGAGTACTGAGATTTAGACAAAGTGCATGGTTGAAGCCGTACATCGATTTCAACACCAATTTGCGTACTAAATCAAAGAATGACTTTGAAAAGGACTTTTTCAAGCTCATGAACAATTCAGTCTTTGGTAAAACTATGGAGAATCAACGTAAGCATAAAGACATACGCTTGGCTACCAAGAAAGAACAATATGAGAAGCTGGTGATGAAACCTAATTTCAAGGGTAGTATCTGTTTCAGTGAACATTTGATGGCTGCTGAAATGCAAAAGATCAAACTCGTGTTGAACAAGCCGATCTATCTGGGACCTACAGTTCTTGATTTGTCAAAGACGATTATGTACGAGTTTCACTATGATTACATGAAACCAAAATATGGTGACAATCTAAAGCTCTGCTATATGGATACAGACAGCTTTGTCTACCACATCAAAACCGACGACTTCTACAAAGATATCGCCGATGATGTGGCTTTGAGATTCGACACTTCAGCGTACGATGAGAAAGATAACAGACCTTTACCCATAGGTTTGAATAAGAAAGTCATTGGTCTAATGAAAGATGAGTTGGGTGGTAAGATAATGACAGAGTTTGTTGCTCTTAGAGCGAAGACATATGCATATAAACAGCTAGATGGAAAAGAAGACAAGAAGTGCAAGGGAGTCAAGAAGTGCGTAGTAAAGAAGACCATGGGGTTTGATGATTACAAGAGATGCTTGTTTGATGGTAAGAATGTTTACAGAGAACAGATGACCTTTCAATCGATTAAGCATGATGTTCACACTATAAAAACAAACAAACTCGCTCTCAATGCGGATGATGACAAAAGAATTATTGCAAAAGATGGTATTGCTACATATGCTGGAGGACATTATAGGTATGTATAAGATAACAAAAGGTAAGAGGTAAAAACAAAACAAAACAAAAAAGTTGAATAAAACATTATAAAGGAATTATATACAGTAATATATAATACCTATGGATATTGACAGATTAAAACGTATTACAAATCATCAAAATAAAATGATAAGCATGTTATTATTAACACAGTTGAAAGAAAAAAATTGTGTAACTAATTTTGAGAAAGTAATGTGCGATGCGTGTTATTACGGACACATCAATGTTTTAGAATGGTTGAAAAACAACGGCGTCGTCGATTTTAGTAAAGGAGTAGAATTTGCTTGTTATAACGGACACATTGACGTTTTAGAATGGTTGAAAGATAACGGCGTCGTTGATTTTAGTAAAGGAGTAGAATTAGCATGTTTTAACGGTCACATCGGTGTTTTAGAATGGTTGAAAAACAATGGAGTTACTGATTTTAGTAAAGGAGTAGAATTTGCTTGTAAAGGTGGGAGTATTGTTAGCTCATTTATGTTATAAAAATGAAACTACTACAAACTGCTTTTTACTACATTTTTATGAGATATTTAATTGTTTACAATTATGAGTAATTTGTGGTTATATAATAATAGAAACTGCTTACGTAATCAAAATAACACGTTTCATAACTCGTATCGCGTTATGAAAACAAAGATGATAGTAGGGAAATTCCCTGAAAATCATATGATTATAATTTCTGCGCTAGCATCCGCACTTTCCTATCTCTCATATCAATTCTCCAATGTGATTAAAGATCGTTAGGGTAAAGTTCTTAGCATGCATAATCTGTAGGAATTGGGAGAATTATGCAAAAACGTCACAAATATGCAACGAAAACATTGCAACTTTAGGTCTATATATCTCGTGATCCCCTCAAGCAGTTTCGCCGAGCTTCAGTTTTTGAAGAGAGAATAATCCTAAGTTTTTGCACGTACCGCGGCACTATCGAGGCGCATTTAAGTCAGAAGATATGTAGATTGGAACTTATACATGAATTACGCGATATCTTCAACTCTGTATAAAAACATAGATTTTCATTTGTTTCTCAAGGAAGCTTTAGGTTTAATAATCTGCTTGTCACTGTGCAGCAAGTTGATCCGTTGTTATAATGGATGATATTTGGTTTTTAAATTGTCGTTAATTTTTAAAAAAGTATTCGTTTCACCGACAACCAGCCGAAAGCGCATCACGGATGACATCAAAGTGATACCGCAATGAATAGAATAGTCATTATCTTAATAATAAAAAAAATAAGAGTTCGTTCTCCTTCTGTTTTATACCTCCATGGATGAAGCCGTTACTCTACGAAGGTATCAACAAGAGATTGGGAAAGATTTTAAATGGTTGACTTTTTTTGTGCAAAAAAAGATGATTTAACCGCTAAGAGAAGATCAAGTGAAATTGATAGTGACAATGATGATGAGGACAACGTGGAAAAGAAAATGAAAATTGGAAATAATTTTGATGGTCTCTTTGGAGACTCAAATGGTTCCATAATTCCAGATTTTCTATTAACTCATAGCAGTGAAAATTTTGGGCTTACAGAAAATATTCGAATATTAGAAATACAAATACAAAATTCGGGCTCCTAATCAATTTGCAGAATTACATAAAAACATTACTTCAAATGAAAATCTCACTGCTGCTTCATCCAATGATGACGTACCGAACACAATTGTAGACGTTGTGTTGCTGCTAAAATCAAAGGTGAAGATGGATAGCATTAATAGCGCTTTAATCAAAGATTGGTTTTTATGAACAAACAGCAATAAGGTGCACAAACGTTTGAGACAAACTTCAGAAATATTGTTGTAATCCTGGCGTTTGACTTAAATAAAAAACATGGCGACACTAAAACAACCCAACATCTGACTCACATGAAATTGTGACCTTTTCACGCGCCCTTTTGAATATGGTGCGACATTTTTTGATACCTTCAGAGCTAAATACCTTCTTCATAAATCTATTCAACTAAGAATGTCCATCAATACATTTCAACGATTTTCAGAAACATATTCTCAAAGATTTCGTTTTCTCGGTTGGGTTGATTATACCTTCGATTTTTACAGCTTTATCGTTGTATAACTGTTCTTCAAATAAGGCGTCAAGGGAAAAAATTAAGTCTTCAGAAAATTGTATCACAAGAAAATCGGAAGAATGTAATGGTGCAATGGTTCTAAAAATGTTTCTAAAATTCAAATCAACGTAAAGCAGTTGTAAAGGTGACAGAAAAGATGTAATTCATTTAGAAAAAATGTATTGGTACAAATGCTGATGAGCAGATACCATCTGAGGATCTTGAGGATCACATTGAAGTACAAGGACTTAGCAACACTCTCGCTGGTTATAATTGATTGTATAACAGTAGACCATGCCATAGTGTAATATGTCTATGCAGAGAGATGCAGAGCTGCATCTCTTTTTTTGTGGATTATACTCTTTCCCGTATCGCTTTTGTTTATCGGTGAAACTTTTAAAAGCAAACTTTATTACCGTCGAACGATTTTTATCTTTATGGCAATACCAGCAACTGTACTATTTTATTATACAACGATATTATTTAGAAGCATTCGTTGTGTCGGTGAGGAAAAGAACAAATTATGGTAGTCCATTGGAGAACTTTTTGAACAGCCGTACAGAAACAACGGCCATAAAAGATATATAAATTGGCATATGTGATCGTTTTTATTATCGATCCGATCTCCCGAACTTGCTACGGTTTTTCCGATTTTGATTGTTTTTCAGCTGATTCAATCAATTTTTAAAGTCTTTGGGTCAGACACAGATTATTATACCTATCCATACGGTTACTCTGGTAAATAGACAACAATCCCATTTAGCTACGGATAACCGAAAGGTTTTATCCTGGAGAAAGGTTTTGTCCTATCGTATAATCAAACGTGTAGCACATTTCAATTACCTTTACAAAAATAATCCAATGACTTGCGACGATGTCATGATAAAAACAATAATTTAATGTACCGTATATTCTCTAATAAACGCCGCACTTATAGCCGAACGTTTGTAGTAAACGCCGCCCTCTAATGAACAACTCCCTTTATTAAACGCCACATCTTGAAAAGCGGCGTTTATTAGAAAAAAGGTTAAACAAGAATTATAAAAAAAGTTTCCATCTCATACAAGAGAACGGCGACAGTGATATTGCTCTTCTTTGACATTTTCGTGAACATATCCTTTGTGCAAAACATTTTCACACAATCTTGTGTAACCTTTTTAAGGATGAGAAAACATTGTTATTTAAGTTTGCTTCTGTCCAATTTTTAATTTTGTAATAAACACCGCCCTCTAATGAACGCCTCCCTCTATTAAACACCGCATCCAAAACCTTGAATTTGTAATAAACGCCGCGGCGTTTATTAGGAGATGGAGAAAATAACGGTATACTAATTTTTATAGAATGGTTTCTAATGTCCTATGAAAGTGATCTTTTCTTTATATTTCCTTGTCTCTGATTTTTTTGATATACCATGTTTGTGTAGTTTAAACTTCATGTATGATCATCATCCGGTATTTTTATGCATGCATTGCGTTTGTCTTAGCCACATTTTGCACATTTATACAGTTTGCTCTTTGCATTTGAGTTCATTTGATGACGGTATCATTTGAAATTATACGTTAATCATATAAGGCACGGTTTTCTGTTGATATTTGTATTTGCTTTTCAAGTATCATTTTAAAACACCATTTTCCATGACTGAGGTATATAATTTATTTACGTTCTTTTCTGCCAAAGTACAGAAAATGGCTTCGTAGTTAAGGTGAAATTTGAGAATGGTAATTACAAGTAATTATTTGTTCACGTTCGTAATATATGTCTAATTGGTAGAAACAATTTCTTTGTGGGTCGTATGAGTCTTGATTATTTATTATTCCATGCACTTCATGCTGTCAATGTCGGTAGCACTTCCTTCGATATTAAAAGGGGTAACATAATCATAGCAGGCACAAAACTGACTTCATAAAGCCTGGTTTGGGGAAATGTGAAATGTAAACTGGAACTACCCCCTTATCTTTGAAAGAATGATTGGAACAAATTGGCAAGTAGGAATAACTAGTGAGCTAATCCTGCTTGTGTAATCTAATGCAGATAACTCAAACAGCATTTTGTTATATTACCTACGTTACTCTTAAGAATGCAGTAAGAATATCACAACGAGAAGACTTTCCTTATGTGAAGAGAAAAGAAAAAATTGTGTACAGTTACAAATACTAAAGTGTTATATGTAAAAGAGAGCTAGTTATGAGCTTTCAAAAAATAATAGGTAATGTTCGCTTCCCAATCTTTGGTAGCACCTCGAATAAATAAACCCCAACGGATGCTAAGGTAGGGACAAAAACCGAACTGGTTTAGTACCTCTTTCCCGTATGACTGTGTGATATCTTAGTTCCTATATTCAAGGCGAGATTTAAGTTGATGTTGTTATTGTTTTAGCAGTCGTATGTTGCTAGTAAGTAAGCCTTGTAAGAAATAAAATAACAAAATAACTGCCAAAGTCAAGATCAGCATCTTTCAGTTGCAAGTTTTCATGAAAAGTGGAGTAATTTTGAAATTTGGTCTAACTATCTCGATTGATTATAACTTCAAGTTTGTTACTTTTTACCGTTACTGTCCGGTATCGATATCAAAAGGCAAAAATTTCAATATCAAGTGAGGGTGATGGGAAAAGGAAAACGAACGAACGAAAAATTATACAAAGTTCATTGAAGAGACAATTAATCGAAGTAATGGCATGTCTGTGAGCGAAGTAAGGGAAATGATGTAATGAAAATATCAACCGTAAGAACAATGAATTGAACACCCTTTTCAAAGAAGAGTTTAGCGATCTGATTTTGTGATTACGACAGCAAAAGCCAGTTTTCTTTGCTCCTTTTATCTACTATTGATGTAAACGATGTACAAACAATCAAGAAGGTACTAAGTGGTATTGACTTTGGTTTGAAAGATAAGTTATGTGACCCCAAGGAGCGCACAAAATGCCCAGATTAGTTGATTGCCTTTTTATGAAAACGATAAAAGGTTTTTATTATATGCCAGTTGATTTCTACGGTTCCTATGGTTGTTCATCCTGTTCCGAAAGATGCAGTTGTAATTCAAAGGAACTAAATTACACAGAGTATTGCCAATATGGAGACATATGCACAGCGTTTACAGTGTTTTTGCCCTCTTGACTTTTGATTCTTGATTTTCACCATATTTCTGTGATTTGGAATCAGCATTGAATTTCCTAGAAAACGAGAGGTCACTTCAATATGTTTGAAAAAATCACTCTTCCTTCTATATTTTGTGTTCTCCATGGAAATTGCACTGCTACATAGTGGTCTGCCAAGTTTTTCTGGTACAAGGGTGCTCTGTTAGAATCAAGAGGTTTCAGCTGTAGACCAAAAAATTTTTACGAGTTTCAACGGTGGAGCCTCGACTTCTAAGTAATCAACCACTCTTATCAAATGTTTTATGATTAAGAATAATTTTGAAAAATTATTGGATTTATTAGACAATAACACCTTGTTTTAACAGCAGTCAGAGAATGCATATTGGCGATATGTTAAAATGGTTTAATGAACATTTTCAAAGGTTAAGAAAAGTAGTTACACTAAATCTATATTGTTTTACAAAATATGGCAAACGTAACTTATTTTGACGCAGCAACTAAAATCGGATACAGCTGGGGTTTTTTTCAATCATATTCTTGAAATATGAGCGATAGCATTTTTTATCTTCCTTGGTTTTATAGACCATGATTAGCTATTTGATGAATGGAATCGCCTCAAGGGATTGGCGGAGCATAACCGTACTTGTGGAGTTCGCTTTTCGTTTTTGAAAGAACTTATAGCGCGTGGAGACAAAAATAAACAATGTTTATAATTTTACGAAAAAAAAAAATTCTTCCACAATGTAAAAATCTGCCCTGTTTATTAAATGGAGTAAACTAACTTTCGTAATTTTGGATAAAATCCGATATTTTCTTAAAACTAATTAGATAAAAAGTACACCACAAAAAGTACAACACATTATAAAATACGTTACTTAAAGTAATGCTGCGTTTCTCTGAAGTATTTTTCAGCAAGGTTGACGTTCTATATAGTACTCAACACAGGAAACACAGGAAAAGTTTTGACGGTGCTCCAAAAAGAAACAACGGTTGCGATGATGTTTGTGGATTTGCTTACGGCTGCAAATTGAAATTCAAAAATAATGTAGTTGACTTAATGCGGGAACTATTTCTTTTCTGATTGATGCGACATTCTCCTTACTTGTTGTTTCAGGTTTGATTGGTTCATTTTTGACGTGAATAAGTCAGAAAAACTCAGTTCACCTACCACCTCTCTTAAGATACCAATGGTTTAAGAACTTTATTAACGTTATCTTAATTTTTTTAAAATAAAACGGTCAGAAAAAAATCTGACACAAACTCAACATTTAAAATTTTTGTATGTTACCCTTTTGTATTCTTAACAAATCGTTCTAAAGCACGAAAACAATTAAGAAAGGCACCAGACCCACTGCCTAGTTTTTTATAGAAACGGAACATGTAGATTCTGGAAAAACAACAACATGGCTAGGAGGAAAAGAGGACAGCTCAATGTATTAGTATGATGATATGGGATGGTGAAAAACAACAACATAACCTTGATAAGTTTTGTTAGTGAAGAAAAAGAGAGAGGGATCAAGGATTTCTCTTAAAGTGAGATTTAGAGAACATGTGACCTAAGACATGCTGAGAGTATCACTGCATTATCTTTGAGATTCTTTGATGACGTGATAATACAGAAAAGTGAATTTCCCCCTGGTGAAGACATATAAACACAGAAACAAACTTGGAGAAATTCATTTCTAAAAATTAAATCCCACTTCCATAGCGATATGTTTCGTCTGTTTTTTTATGCAACATTTACACATGTATGAAAACAATATATGTTTATTGTGTTTCTTTACGTAAACGTCTTGGTTATTAAAACATCTTACGTTAATATGGGAACAATTAAGGGAACGATTCATTTCGCAGAAATCATTTCATTAGTTTGTAAACTCATAAATCAAAAAAAAAATTAATCCATGTTTTGTTCTGAGACTCTATTCACGGTTATTCAATTATTTTTTGTTCAGTTTCTAGCCTGTCTTGTATAGACAACAACGCAAACAAACGCAAACAAATACTCCATTTCTCTGAAGTTTTCAGAAATCGAGTGGACGAATAGTGGACGATTGTTAACAAAAGATGGTTATAAGATTCTAATAGATAAGAAGGCAACCGAAATTCATCTCTTATTAGCATAACGAACTCTGTAAGTGCAGAAATTTCTCGTTTTCAGCTTTCATACCTTTTCCAACGAAATTATCAAGATGTTATCCCATAATCCTATTTCCTTGTTCCAAATGTGCTTCACATCTGTGTATATCTAAGCACCTTGAAATTCACATTTTTCATGTTGCAAGTGCTCGTAAGACATATATTGTTTTATGTCTACATGATATATTGACGTTTGGTTTTGATGAAGAGATAGAAATTCCAGGTTAATTACAATATCAAGTTAATTTGTAAGTTTCCAAGTGACGTAATATGTGACACTATATTTAGAATTATCAATGCTTTTTACTCGATAATTCTTTTATGCAACGTTAAATGTTATTAATCGAGTCAGTTTTTGTGAACTTTGCAGATGCTCTCCGTAAACTTTAAGATTTTATCCACTTATTTGGTTTTCCTGAATCCCTTAAAAGTCATTAAGAATTGTTTTGATATGAATCAGCACTTGAAACATATTTCTGTTTAAAATTTTAGCTCAAACATGGATGAACATGAACATCAGGAACTCGTCCACAGATTTTAGAAAAAGCTTCTTTTTAGAAAAATGATGGATTAAACCCTTATAGGCAACAAGAAAAAGAATATATTTTTTACAGTATCTATTTATTTGTTTCAGACATCCCACATCTTTAAATACGTATCTGATTTCTTAGAAAGATTTCAAAAAAACCAATTGCAACATTGTGGACTAAATTACCTGAAGGGATTTCAAAACTGCCTTCAAAGTTTCAATACGCAATGACACGCGTGAGTCAATTGGTCTATTGGCGTTTCTGTTTGTTTGTTTTTTTTCGTGTTTTTGTTTCAATCATTTAATTGGGCGTATTGATGCTCTTGAAAGAAGTAAAAACCCGTTAAGAACCTGGAATGTGGTGATAAAAAACTTAGAAAACATAAAGAGGCTTAAGATGTAAATGCAATTTGACTCTGAAAGTTTCTTTTTATCATTATTCTTTTTTTGAATCGGATGTTTTATTCCATAAAATATCTGAGTGAACGGCATAAACAAAATTATCAAACGCAGACTTTGACTTGCATCAAACAGGTCATATTGTTCTTCAACAAATCTCTAGTGAAACGTAAATATTTTTAAGAGGAAAATAAAAATGAATCTCGTCCCTTTCGGAAGCACGGGAGAAGTTGACAAACAAGAATAACCTTAGCAAAATCTCACTATCGATTTAAAAACTACCCTGATGCATATTTCGCTAAACCAATCGGGCATAGTGAAAAATACACTAAACGTAAGTGCCCGGATTTCCGCTAACAGTGAAAACAAACACAATCGATGCTACCGTTTTGGTGAGGTTGGCAGAAACGATTTGCTACTTCTTCCTTCTATATAAGACCAATCTGATGTCATTTTTTGCTATCATGCCGATAGTTACAATCAGTGAAAAACATTTTGCTCTAGTTATAACTGGCAGAAAGTTTTTTCCGCCACTTGTATCTAGCGAAGTTCAAAAATGTCATCTTTTGGTCACCGTAGATATCGAAACTAAACGCATTTAGCAGAAAATTAATCTCTAGTCCCTTTCTGACGCCACGCCTTTTGCTTCAACGGGTTATGTAACAGAAGTTTCTGTTTCAGGTTGAAATCAATATATAGATGCAGTCGAAAAGAATGGAATCGGTAAATCGTGATCCAGTATTTAATGTGTCTAAAGTTAAAATACAATTGTACATATATTAATTGTATCAACAAAATTTGTCGATATGGTTTGCACATTAATGAAGAACAATACTGTTGCTCGTAACTTTGACTACATATGTAGTAGACGTAACTCAAACAGAAGCTTCGTTTTTGATGTGGAATTTGTTTAGAAAGGGGGCCCTTAACTTCTGAGACTTTATGGGGCAAGTTTTGTAAGGTAATTGCATAATAAACATATTTGAACGTTCTATGCTCAACTTCAAAAGTTATGTTTGGAGACGCCATTATAGAGATAAGTATTTTTCTTGATAGCTTTCCAAGGTTTTATAAGTTCATCGACTGCTAAGTTTCTCTAACAGAAATAAGTTATTCAAACTTTCGTTCGCAAGTAATTTAATTATTTAATTCTTTTCGTTCGTCGTGGTTTCGTATGATGTTTGTTATGTACTGAATACAATTACCTCAATGACAATTCTATTAATTACTTGCTTTTGGATTTCTTCTAAGCCCTCTTCTTAATATCTATGGGAAAATATGTTTTGTTTCTGAAAATCCTTTTATTATTTCATGGAGGCATTCTTAGTAATTTGTTCTCATCGTATTGTGGTAGCTGTATTATTCATTAAGATGGGAACAATCTTACTAGGCTATTTTTGAAGTTCAACAATAATGACATTATCATTTGTTCTCCTATTATGATAAATTACACAGTAGTTATTAAAGGAGCACCTAATATTGGATTATTGACTTTAAGCCATTCTTTCTACGACCTGTCTGTGAAGCCTACAAAAATGCCATACACGTTTTTTTTTTTATTAGAACACCTTAATTTTGGCTGAGCCTGGATGTGCTTATTTTTTCAGTAAATTTGAGCCTCAGATGTTCTTATTGACGTTCTTAATACGAAATCAAATATCTGAAGAAAAAAATTGCGCCTTTATAATAGATTTGATATTTTAACACACGTATCGGAAAATACAAGGTGCTTTTCAGCGACGAAGATGAGGACTTCGTCGGAGTAGAAGAGTTTGATGGTGTAGAAGTGGTGTTGCTGTAGGAACTTTAAAACCTTTTGTACGCATTTTTCCGATTACTTTAAAAACGTAAAAATATTTTATCTTTTAAATGATTTATGTCTCAATTCCATGTACTAATTTTTTAGCTTCGAGGCTGGGCATGAGTGTAGAAGTCATCTTACGATGTTCTTAATTTTTTGCCGAATTTCAGCCTAAATGTTCTTATAAACTGGGTTCTAATAAAAAAAAAACGTGTATCTTGATGATCATAAATTTGTTCACTTTAAGACACCCACTCTCTCTCCAACTACTAATACTCCAAATTATGAAAGGTTTCGTGCAATGTTTACATGACATCGTTGCCAAATTTGGACTTTCAGTTCACCAGTTCATAAGAGTTAGCACAAGGCACAATTGAAAGATGCTAATTCCAAGTTCGACGGTAATTTTGTAATAAAAATTTCGAATTTCACAGTCATTTTGTTAGATATGACTACAATTGAGCAAATTGCTCCAAATTTGGACCAAATTTAGAAAGTTTTTCAATTTCCCAAAAGGTGTTGATTTCGAATTTGGCAGTCTTTTTGTCAGATTTGCCCAAAAAAGGGCAATTCGGGCTCAATTTGGACCAAACTTCGAAAGTTTTTCAATTTTCATAAATGTTTGCAATGCTGTATTTCTGAGGGTAAATATGTGTCGTTGTGACTCGTTCTGAAGTCTTCAAGCGAGGTGGCTTCTTTTTGAATTAAAAATCTTAATTTCAGAAGGGTACAAAACTACCTGACCCAGTTGAGTGATCTATAAACCCAGGGTTAACACCAGATAAAATCTTGCTCATATCAAAATTGAAGGAGTGTCAGGTGTTTTTATGATCACAGGGGAATCATTGCACTGCATCCCCGATCGAACGCAATGTTTTTGGGAGATATCTCGGCAACCACTAGGGATAAGCAGTTGATTAGTGTTGTGCCATGCCTTAGACTTGTCTAAATGTAAATTAATATGGTGCCACACACACATACTTTTTTACTTTCAGCAAATCGATCATTTGTTATGTATGGAATACTTTTACCTTGGCTTATTTCACTTGGTAACTCGAGGTATGTATGACAAAGTAGCGTCTGAATTTGTTATTAATTTCTGATAAGTATCGGGTGTTTTTAAACTTTATAACGTAATTTGCATAATGCAGTATAGTTTGTTATCAAAATCCCCTGGACATTCCCTTTCTTTTGAATTATTTTATCCCCTTTTTTATTTGTCCGATAAAGATATCAATTGGGGGTAATGATGTAAATCCATTAAAAAATTACAGCAGGGAAACACATATATTGTTGAGATCAAATTCCTGCACGTGCCATATCAGAAAAACCGGAAAAAACTATAATTAAGACATACCATGATTAATGGTATTTTACTTCAACACTTTTGTTAATAGGTGTGAGAATAATAACATCCATCAATTGTTATCAGTTATATCTAAGGCGTATCACGAGTCACATATTAAGAATTACAAGTAAATGAAAAGATACAAGAGACAAAGAGACGGTTTAAAAGAATTCTCTAACAACTGAACATTGAAAAAAAGGAAATAAGAAATTTGCGTGGATTAAATTTCCTAGTCCGAAATTTTCTGTTCTATGAAAAATATTTCAGGGTGATTCGTAAAATAAACGAGCCTTTTACACGAAAGAAAACCAATTAGCTACTTCTGAGAATTTTTTAAAAACTGTTCAATTAAAAAGTTACTTCAGAGATTTAAAGCCTTTTCTTGTATCAAAAGAAACATCATTACTTTACACGCTTATTTCAAGTGTTGATGTGAAGTTTCTAATGACTTTGTAGGGAAAAATTCACGCACAACTCTACTAAAGGCTGAAATACATTATACATTTAATGGATCAGTCTAAATTGTTTGAAATAAAAGAAAACCTGATACAGGGTGTCTCAAAAAGACTTATCCGAAAACTTTCAGTGTCTATTTTTCAACAATTATTTTTCAAAATTTTGAGAAATTTACATCACAAGGAAGCCCTTTTCCAGTACTTTTGATTAAGAAAATGATTATTCTTCGGAAAGCTATTGAAGAAAAACACACAGATTTGGATTATTAATTTCTTAAAGATCAATTAACAGTTCCTTAATGACATTTTGGTAAAGCAATTTTCTTTTGTTCTGATCATAAAGTCTTTTGAATTTGTTAAGCAAAAGTACGCGCATTTAATTCCCAAAACTTTTATTTCATCAACTTGCTCGGTTATAAAATTTGAGGCTTAAGAATTTCTAGCGACAGAAATTATGTTTGAACTCATCTGATTGTGTTTGTAAACTTGTTGTATTGTTACACACGTTAATTAATCTTTAACAAGTTGCTGATCTGAAACCATGATATTTTCATCAATAACTTTCGGACAAATTATCATTTTGCTTCAAATTTTGCATTTTCAGAAAGAGCTTGAAAAGAGCTTTCATATGGTACATAAATCGCAAAAATTTGACGAATAATTTTGTGGATAAAGCATTCTGAGACACACTGTACATTTAGCGAATTAAATAGAAATATAGTCCTCTTGGGCAAAACCGTCATAAATAGAACAATTTAAACTGATCCATTAAATGATAATGTATTTCAGCCTTAAGTTGTATACAATTCCGTACAAATCTATACAAAAATAGTTTTGTGTAGACGAAACATGATTTTTCCGAATCCTGCTAATGGCTTAAATTAGTTATGTATACAAATTGAACTAGACGCCCATTTTAAATACATACTTGAGTGTTCATGGGGTTGCAGAGCGGAATTTATAATAAACCAGCTTTGGGTAATCTTACGTGCTTTCGTACTTCTGCGTTACCTTCGTGTTTACCCTCAAGTGCAAAATGCCAGCAGCATTATAATCCGCGATATGAATAAAATATATACAAATATAAAACTTTACTTTGATGTCATTTATATTTTAAGAAAATCTGCAAGAAAATAAGAAAATTTCATGGCGTAAACGAGCATTTATTAAAGGAGAATTTACGCCAAAATTATGTAATGCTTTTTATTGAATCAAACGATTCTACTTTGTAGAAGGCAATTTTTAACGAAGTTTCATTCATTTTACCCAATTTTTTCTTTAGTTACAAAACTTTGAAGTTTATTCAAAACTCACAAATATGACGTCACAGTTGCACGTAGGTATCCAGCTGTTGATCTCATAAATCATATAAATAGAGCGTGGAAGAAGAAAGTTTTCGTACATATTGCATTTTTGTTTAAGGTAGTTTATATATAAGTATTCATTGAAAATTCCAAGATGTAAAGCATTTGGGTGTGTTAACACAAATGGAAAAAATAAAGTAGTTTGCACCGATCACTTTCATGAAAACTGTTTTGTAGTTGATAAACGTGCAAACATATATGCCGAAGCAAAGAAACTTGAAAGCTGGTGCAGTAACAAGAATTTTCCAACATGAAAAATTTCAACATAATAAATATGAGTGGAGAAACTGTATGTTTTAAAAATCAAGCTCCGAAGAGGATCCAACATAAGTGCTCAAAAAGAGGTACGGCGTTTTTTTGAAATAATAATGCTTTGTTGATTCATTTTTCTGTATCTAGCACAAGGCATGGTTTACTCTAGCCTTTTTCAATTTTTCCAGAGTTTCTTTTAAAAAGAATAAATGAAAAGATCTGGTAATATGTTCGGAGACTTGCACATTCTAAAAACATCAGCAATTTTTCTTTTTATCTGGCCATCTTTCTCTTATTTTTAAATGTTTTATTTTTTTAAAGTATTATCCAGATCAGTTAAAGTTTCTACAGGTTAAAGTTTCTATTGAAATCATGTGCAGTTGACTTCAGCTAAGTTCGTTTTTGCATTCATCATCCTCACTTCGTTGTTTTCGATCACATCAGAAAACTTCAATGACTTTAACTCGCCATCGTTATATTCTAGCTCCCCTGTATAACTATACATTAGATTGCCATCAAAACTTTCATTTAAAGAGTAATCGTTAGAAGAAATGGAAGAAACTGTATCTGAAGAAGAAGACATGTTGACTCATGATTTTCATTTAAAATGAATGAGTCTAACATTCCATTTGAAAAAATTATAGTGCAACTGTGACGTCACAGTGAATTCTTGAAATCCTTTCTTAAAAACGAAATATGTTTTTCAAGCCAAAATTAAAGTTTTTGACGTTAATCCCCTTTATCAAACACAACACAAATTCCATCAAAAGAAATATACTTCATGAGCTGAAACCGTGGATATAATATCATATTTTTAGTCAGCACTTTAGCCAGCCGACTATTGGAATAGGGTTTCGTTGTCGCCATCTTTATCGTCGTCTATGCTTTTTATACGTTTTTATTTCTGATCAGTAATATTCAAGTGAAAGAAAGACCGTGCGAATCACAACAAAAATTCCGCTGAATTGCTGCCGTGATCGGCTGCATTTTTTATTTATGTAAACTTAAAAATAAAAGAAAAAAATGATAACGTTTTCTTCGAAACAAAAATGAGAAGTAAAACAAAGACGAAAAACCTATACAAAATACTGAAAAAAATAAACAAATCAAATAACAAATTGTTTATTTTACTAGACGGTTTGAAGTTCGAGTTAAAAATTAAAACTTCTTCTACTGAAGTTTCTCCCTCAAATTAACAACAAAACTGCAACTAAAATTCACTTTGATACTTCGGGTCGAAATCCTTCTTTTTGTTTTCCCTGGGGGAAATCCCCGCCTTTTGTGACTATGTGGCAAGATTTAAAAAAAATCTTTTACCTCACGAAATTTACGAAAACATGTCATGGCCATGACAGAAAGGAAAGAGAGAAATAGAAATAAAAGAACTTTAAGTAAGTTAGTGCAACCATGAAAAACTTTCGCCGTACATAGAATAAACATAGATAGAACCACGCCGAAACCAATATGTTTCGTTTAGCGAAATCTGGTAAACTGCAATGATAATTAAAGTCAGTCTAAACCTGTAGTGAGTGCATAATGGATTTCTTTATCATGTCTGTTCTCTCGTATAAAACATCTTGGTGTCGTGATCATGTCTGAATGTCTGCCCAAATCTGTGGTGAGCGCATAATTTATCTCTTCGTTGTATCTGTTCTCTCGTACGAAACATCTTTTCGTCGTGATCACTTGACGGTTGACAATATAGTATTCAATGCCACCATCACCTTCCCTGTCAAAAACTATCTTTCCCATCATGTTTCGTGGAATGTCAAAGCTTCTGATACAATAAGCAAATCTCTCTCTGTGATCTTCGTTAGATTTGAAGGAATTAAACATCTTACCACAATTGCAATCTTCCACAACCTTCTTTTTTCTTTCTGTCTTAGCACATAATATATTCCCTATGTTAATGTAGCGTCAAAAAGCAATTAAATAACAATTAAAATAGCAATCATTGTCACATGAAAACATTTTACTGACCAGACAAATTCGTAAAATCGAAGACTTTGTTACACGAAAAAATTGAATAACTTATGGGACTTTAATCAATCTGCACACAATGTACCTTTCCAATCGCAGCGCAAAGTTATCGGATCGAGTGGGACTCGAACCCACTACCTCTTACTTGCCGGGCGATTGCTCTAACCACTAAACTATGCGACTTGTTACACCGACAAATGCAGTAACTCTGTTAAACGTTAATTTTAACGAAAAACGTAGTAAGTATCAACGATAAATGTAGTAGTTTCGCTAAATGTAGTAAACCTACGTCAAATGTAGTAAACGCCTTAAAAGTTGAAATGAGGCATAATCAGCCATAACACATTAAATACTAGTAAAAGCCAAGTAAAAGCCCATGAGCTAGGTCGATTTTAGGGCTCAATTTTAGGTATTTACAAATTAAGTTTGTGGTAAAAAATATGTATACATATACATTCAACACTGCTAACAAAACATAAGACGTGTTTCTTTGAAGGTATCCTGATTTCAATTGATGTCACACATACAAAGATTTACCTCCTTCCCAAAAGACCACCAGCCTGTTAGAACTTCAAAACTTACTGAAGAGGTACTAAACCTGCTTCCGCATGCCCACCACATTCTCAGACGCATGTTTTCAGGCTAGACATGCGCAAATGCTGTACAATCTTGATTTGTTGTTTAAGACATTTCCTTGAATAGTAATGCATGACGGTAGTTGTAGATTATGAGGATTTCCACTAAACGAATTCGCCAGTGCATTCGTGGCGAATTACTTTTATTAAGCACCTATATGCTGAGAATTTGTCTTGTGGAAATCTTCTTTAAAATGACAGCGTTAAGATTGTGTCTATTTAGTAATAATTTTTCGTATTTGCGAGTGACGTTTCTAATGACTTTGTAGGGAGAAATTGATAAACAACATTACTAAGTTGTATATAAATCCCCACAAATGTACTGGTAAATAGTCTCGTGTGAGCAAGACATGATTTCTCCTAATCCCGCTAATGTGTCAGTGATGTGGAGAGTTTAAGTTGTTGTTGATACTTCTGATTGAGGAGAGATTTGGTTGTTGTATCAGAAGCTTTTGTCATAAAATAGCATAATTGGAATCTTTAAATCCTACATAAATGAGGCAAGTTTTCGCAAAATTGTATGGCTTAATGTGGATTAAAATTGGACATCGTTGTCGGACTTATATGAGCCACATGGATGGCCTTTGAGAACATTATTAGTACGATAAGAATTTGAGATTAACTTAAAAGAAATTAATGAATTACTCGAAAAATCACTTCCGTCTGTGGGTCAAGTATTCAGTTCAACTAGCTGCACAAGGAAAGTCAATGCATTAGCTTATTTTATGAAAGAACGACAAGAAAATTTTGCGGTGTAAGAGAAAGCAAACGAAAAAGGTCCAAGAAAATTTCTATCGCAAAAAAGTTGCAAATTGTCTAAAATGGTGTGAAGTGAAAAGAGAGCCTTCTCACAACAGCAACCTTTCCAGGGAACCCCTTCAACATGTTTTGGAACAGTTGGAAGGCACACAGTGTCATTGGTTAGGAACTAACATAGTTACAGATTAGGTAGGACAGTATCTTAATCTTTCAGGCAGACAAAAATATCATGTTCAATTTTTCAGAAATACTCAGATTAAACAACTGTCAAAAAAATCTACTCAATAATACTTTACATCGACACGTCCTACCTTTCTTTCCCTATTAAAAAAAGGTTATCTTTCAACCTTGTAATGCATCTGAGCACTTCGAAGATGTTTTACTTCGATTGAGTATAAATACGTAAAAAGGAACAGATCACGTTTTCTGGGTGTTCTGTTCAATGTTTCCCAATTCGTTCAAAATAGAAAAAAAAAACATTTTTTTTCTACCGATTACACAATATATTCAATGAGTCAATACTGGAAAACCTTTGAAAGGATGGGGTAAAATCTGTTAAACAACTGTTATAAAATCTTCGTCTTTCTCTTTTAATGCTTTTCTAAATCTCATACTCCGTTCACACCGATAAAACCTGTTTATACATAATTTTTTTTCAAAAAACTTATTAAGAAGCTCTTTGTAGCGATAAAACTACATCGTCAGGTAAAAAAAAATTGTCTTTTTCTAAGAACGTAGCTGATCGTTCTTAGGAAAAGAAAACTCGAAAATCTTCATCATGATCATGAGTTTAATAAAAATTTATTTTGATTTAGATCCAGTTTTAAATAAATTCATTTTAAATTCATGATGAAGATTTTTTTTCTTTTTCTAAGAACGATCTGATGTTCTTATAACTATAATGCAAAATGACAATTTTTTTTACCTGATGATGCAATATTATCGCTACGAAAAGCTTTGTGCAATTTTACTTAAAATATATATATACTAGCATGTAGCTTTAGCTAAAAATGCCCCCGCGCTCAAGCATTCCAATTTATACAGACAGCAAGCTATACATTAACAGCGGAAACGAAAACAAGTTTTTGGCCGAAATAAGTTATATGCCTAAATATTTCGACAAAATCAGTTTTTGGCATTTCAAAACCAACTTGCAATATGCAAACCAAATAATCTACACTTAAACAGATGAAAATATGCACAAAACTTTGTTACTTTTTGTTATCTCTTAGGTCTAAGTTACACTGATGCTAATATACTTTTCAAAAAGTGTAAATAAGGCTTAACAAGTAATATTAGAAAGTATTTGCTACAAACAAGAGAAATGTGTGAATTGAAACCATGGATACATATTTTATAATTTTTATGATTAAAATAAGATTTGTTAAAAACATTCTGTAAGATTCAAAAAAAAAATTAAAGCGAAAAATCCATTGCGTTTCAAACTTTGATTTAAAACAAAAAATAGCCAAAGTTTACATAAAAAAAACAAGAAAAAAAATATAGGTTTTATTGATCATGATCACACTAGGTTTGGAAGACAGTCAAAGAAGAAAAACACGAAGAACGACAATTTGTAATATGGCTTTCTTGTATACACAGAAATCCAATTAAAATGTTTTGAAGGAAAGATCCGCCATAAATCAGTGCATTAAACAAAATTATTGAAAGAAAAATTTAGAGTTAAAATATATACAAAAATAAAATGTATGGTTGGCAAAATTTCGGATATCAAGCTGTGCTTCAAAATCCTTGTCGTTCACTAAAACAACACAAAAGTAACACGAAAAATGTCTAAGCAATTTTAGCATACGATCTTCCTAAATAACATAGTATAATATAATAATAAATTAGGAAAGAGATACGAAAAAACATTCTGTCTCTCCCACTTACAGTACCATGCTTTGAAACGTGAAAAAAGCAAAGTCAGCTAATAATTGTATTCCACCGTGTAACGTCAACACGAAAGTTGGAGGATGAAGATGATGATGATGATGAACAAAATCGGAAACTGACATTCGCCTATCTCGTGAAACTACTATGCCTCCTCGCTCGCTTACGCTCGCTGCGGGGGCAATAAATGATATATATTCGCTATTTTAAACGTGATCAAATCTGATTTTAACTTTGGTGGGAACGGGGAAAAGTATAATTTGGTATTGTATAGTATCACATGGTATAGTATGGTAAGGTATAGTATGGTATAGTATAGTATGGCATAGTATAGTATGGTAAAGTATAGTATGGTATAATATAGCATGGCATAGTATGGTAAAGTATAGTATGGTATAGTACTCCTCTACTTTTTTGACAGATCCTGAATACGCATGTCTTCTTACATGCCAGGCTTTTAATGGCAGTAATCAATCTTAAGAAATAATACAGTGCAATAATGTAGAACCTAAGAACAATACTTGAAGTCTTGACTTTTAAAAAGAAAAAAATGCAATGCTGTTAATTCACTCCTAACTAATTACCTACGGTATTTTCCACCCCGACCTAAAAATTTTCAGTTTTTCTTTTGATTTCCCCCAATTTCTGTTTAAAAACCGTGTTATTTCAAATATTTCAATTATGGCTTTTGTTTAACAAACTGCGGAAGTGAATCATGCTCATCAATCAGAAATGCAATTAGCATTTTCAAGAAATACAATGAAACAAATTAAAACACTGCCACCTTTATTTCATTATTCATTTATTTGATGTCAGGACAATTCGCCCCTCCCCTCCCCTGCCTAGAAAATTGTCCCTCCACCCAGCCCACATAGGTAATCCTAAACTTAACCCTAAATTGTGTGGGCCAACTTTCTGGGGGGTAATAATTCTGCGGGCAATGCTCCGGGGGAGACAATTTACTAGGGAAAAATTGTCCCAGAACCGGTCATTTTATGGAAATCCAACAAGCCGGTGTCTACGTTTTTAGAGTGACAAAAGGATCTTGGGTGTTTGGTTAGAAGAAGATCATTATTAGTAAGATTAGTACTACTTTTTAAACAGTTGAATTTTTAAAGATTTCAGCTTATAATGCAGTTAAGAACTCATTTATGTATTGGTTTTCAATGTCGGCGTTAAAGTCACCTAATGGCATGTAATTTTTGTGTTTGCAGGTAAAACTATCTAGGAATCAAACATCTTTGCAATTCATGAAGTAGCTAATTACATACAAAATACATATCCGCGTAAGAAAGAAAAAGCTTTTAACTAATATCCATTAATTTAGTCTCAATTGATAAAGGTTTTAATTTACATTGTATGAAGATTAAGACGGCCTAGTTTAAACCGGCGAAGTTTGCCAGATTTCTGTAATTCTACATAATAAATTTCGTTTTCAAAAGAAATCACTGCGCTATACAGACAAGGTTGACCTATTTTCCCGAAATATGGTATAGCAGACCCATCACCATTCCGTTCATTAGTGAAATTTTATCGAGACTCGATAAGTCAATTGTTTAGTGATGTATTCTTCTCAGGCAGCATTGAACATCGATCTGAGACTATCGAAAATGGATTTTAGTAGGTCACTTGATCAATCTGATAATCGTTTTATCCTACCGTAAGTAAACTAGTGATTGTAATTTCATGATAAGGTCAGTTCGAATTGTATTGTTTTATTACTTTATGAAAATTTTGAATATAAGTTATGCAACTTTTGTTTATTAATTCAAAGTTTTTAATTGTGCTCTTCAAATCCGCATTGATTGCATAAGGAATCTCTCCATCGTACATGTTCTTCCGTATAACACATATATGTTTCATTAACATATGATTGTTGAGAATATAGTATTCTACACCATCATCACCTTCTCTGTCATAATGAATTGAGTGCATAATGAATCTCTTTATCGTATCTGTTTTCTCTTATAAATTGTCTTGTTGTCATAATCACTTGACGGTTGGCAATATTATATAGTCTTATGATGGTTCGTGGAATGTCATAGCTTCTCATACAATAAGAAAATATCTCCCTATGATCTTCGTAACATTTTCCGACTTCTTTCGCCATGGTTTCTCGTCATCATAACCAAAATAAAGCCTTTGAAACTGTTTAAATTGAGTTAATGAATTATAATGAGTCGCAAATTTTGTTAATTGTTAATTTCAACATCGCTTGTTTCGGAATTAGCCAACCGCAATTTTCTTGACGCACTTAGCCTTGTAATCAACGGAAATTTTTCTTATAATTGAAAATGGTGATATAACCCAGCCGGCACAGGACGTAATTAGGACGTTTCAAATTAGTTCTGATTTGGTTACGTTACTTTAGGACGTTATTACAACGTCACATTGACGTTTTATTCTCCACGTTCTTTCTGGACGTACATGGAACGTTTTATCAACGTTTTAAAAAGGTTGACAATTTATGGAGAAACAGAAGTGGTTCCAAATACGTTCTGGATATAACCAAATTTATTCCAAGTTATTATTAGAAAATAGCGATCCAATATATTCAATATATATATTATTTCGATGTACGCATAATGATTTCGACTTATGCACAAAGATTTCGATATACGCACGAAGATTTCGACGTACGCACAAAGATTTCGACGTACGCACAAAGATTTCGATGTACGCACAATGATTTCGATGTACGCACAATGATTTCGATGTTTGCACAATGATTTCGACGTACACACGAAGATTTCGACGTATGCGAAATGATTTGATGGGAAAAGGTTTATTTGTTTATTAATCTCACCAAACACATGACGTCGTTATGACGTTATTGTGATGTCTGAATTCGGTTAAAAAGTCATATGACTTCTTTATGACTTTTTCATGACGTCATCAGGGGCGGATCCAGGGTTAGGCAACTTAGGCAAATGCCTAACCCAAATTCAGTTAAATAATGTTTTTCACAAATTGAGAAAGGTATTGTATTACAATAATCAGAAAATAATCGAAAATATCAAGAGATTCCCGCATCAATCCGATATCCTTTCTTTTTCGCAAATAGGATTATTCTCCGGCGAGGCGCGCGGCGCGCGCCATGATGTTACAAATTAATGTTTTTTACAGCTTGAGTTTATAGGTATTGATTCTGCCCGGAAAACGACTTCTCATAGTTACATTGACAACACAGACTAGTGCCTAACGCTCACCTTAGGCGAAGAAAATTTGCCTAAGGAGCCCCGGGTTTACACACTTTAATGAATGAACTGGAAGAAAATTTGCCTAAGGTACAACCATGGGTTAACACTTTATTGAATGAACCAGAAGAAAATTTGCCTAAGGTGTACAACCATGGGTTTACACACTTTATTGAATGAATGGTCACCAAATCTGCACAAAACGACGTGGGAGACCTTCGAATTAGACCCAGTTCAACATGGATTCGCTAGAAAACATCGTTGCAGCTTTTGATAGCAATAATGAAGTATTAATTAGGAAATTTTGAATTCACTTAATACATCTGTTGAAAACAGACTTCAAAATCTAGGAAAAGCATTTTTTTAGAGTCATGTCTCTTCTTTTGCTTATGCGAAATGAAAACATTGTGGCTGCTTTAAAGCAAGTGTTTTATTTTATATGATTAGCATGGATTATTAGCACCATAATTCGTTGGCCATAAGTATGACGACAGTTAATTATTAGCTCAGCTATGTATAATAAGTTTGTTTGTGTCAACTGAACCGAAGCCTATTCTTTATTGATTAATGATGTATATAAATATTTTTGGTATCTGTTTCTGTTAACCAAAAATACATCTGTAAAAATGTTATGGAGTTACGTTTGAATGACTGAGTTTATAATACACAAAGTCATTGTTATTTTTCTGAGTTGTTTTGCGTAGGCAGCTGCATGGTTTTTTTAGCACCAGTATCTCAACCTGGTAACTTATTTGTACAGTTCAGTATATAATTTTTCTTGGTTCGAGATGACTGTCCGGTTTTGAATTAAAGAACTTTAAAAGGATCCTGTGTCCAAAATGATATGAACCAATATGATAGAGATCAAAAAGCCTCTTGTTAGTATTACTTACTCCCAGTTTCTGAGATATGTATTTAATTTTTAAAATCTTACATTCACTTTATGCAATGCATATATATTTTATGATACGTAACAGTGGTGGATCTAGAGGTATGTCGAAATTTGTGTATGAGAGCATTAACATAATTTGTGAATTCAATTTATATTTCCAATGGGGATTATTTGGACGCTTTTCCTTTATGGTTAGATTGCTAACACTCTCCTACACAAAGTTCGACATACCTCTAGATCCGCCACTGTATAATAAGATAGTATATAGGTTAACTTTCTCATCGCAAGTTATCATTAATACTATATCTTTCTAATTTACTATAGAGAGAAAGGGCTTTCACTCTGAGTGAGTGATAAGAAAATGAAGTTATAATTATATTGAGAGTTTATACACATAAACAAAGAATAAAAATCTTATTACATAATTATCTATTGTATCATTTCATGATTTTTAAATCAAAATATCTGCCCAAGGAAACAGAATTTCCAAAAACTATAAGACTTCTGAAACAACTTTGTGCATTCTATCATCCCTCGAAATATCATTTTGGATGCAGAAACACTTTAACATCTTTGGAGTTATTCTTTCATTTTATAAAAACCACCTACGTTATGTCTTCTTTTGAAAAAGGTAATTACATAATGTTTTAGTTTGACTTCTTGTTTCCTATGCTACATTAAATTCTGGAAAAAATGTTGTAGCTCTTATTAGAGAGGAAGCAGTACATAATTTATCTGTTGTTGTGTAGTTTTATATTATATAGGTTCTTGGACTTGTCTCAGGGATTTCTGGAAGCACCATCTTTATTTTGTGGTTGATATTAATTATTGTTTTTATTTTGCTGCCGGATAATGATCAAGGAGCTTGTCTCTAACTTGGATTTTGGTCATTTTACTCTATTTCTTAACATAATTTCTTTTCTTTTCTTTCTATCTGACCATCTTGACCAGTACATAGATGAAATATCATGTATTTATCTAATGCTCCAATCTATCATGGTATAGGTGATTGAAAATTTATTTATTTGATTCATTACAAGTATGTTTTCATTTGGTGGATTCTTCCTGTTCATGTACAAGCAATCAAGAAAATGAAGAAGATAACAGATGAAATATACAATTTATTGGTTATTTACTTAACCTCCAATCTGGCAGAAAATATTATTTTGGCCTACATAACGTAGTTCAATACATTATATTCATACTCAATTAGTTTTCTTTTGTTTATTTCCCCTATTCCATTATTTCAGCAATACAGGTTTGCATTATAACACTCCTTACGTCAGGACGAATTAATTCGAGTTAATATTTTTTACATTTCGAAAAGTATGTATTAGATTGGGCGTAAACTGGCGTAAATTTCATCGATTGCGCCCTTATGTGTGTTTGGCAAAAAAAAATTTGCCTAACCCTTAAAAAATCCTAGATCCGCCCCTGGTCATTAAAGTCATTTAATATGACGTCAGCAAGGTGATGGAATCACGGCCAAACCATGAACTAAAAGGTCGTGCTTACACCACATAAGCCTAAGATCAGTTTAGAATGGGAAATTAGGTAGTGTCGTTCTGAATTTTCGTCTGCCAAACACAAATTTCCGAACATGGCTTTCTTGATCTGACAAATTTATTTCCCTCATTCTCCTCAATTTTATTCCCTGCATCATCTTATTTTTATTTCAAGTGTGCATGTTTTGCGCATCCTCTCCTTCTCGCGCCTGGTTTGTAACGATTGTGAGTGGCTTACCACATGGCTCAAAAACAAAGCAAAAGCTTTCGGTATGTTATAATCGTCAGTGCTGTTAACATACCGGAAAGCTTTTGCTTTGTTATTAAAAACTTGTTGTTTTTTATTTAAATGATTCACATACATGATGGCAAAAATATTAAATAACTATTATATATTGAAAGTGACGGAATTTAAATTTAATCGTAAAATGTCATAATAAAAACCTGTGAGAAGATTTTTATTTTTCTTTGCAGTTTATACAGAATATGCGACATGCTTTTTATTTATTTCTCCCCTGAAACAACAAGTTTGTTATTACATGTTCACACGGTTTACTCTGGTCTGACCATGTGGTAAAAAAAAGATGGTGGTTATTCGATCGACAAGTTTTGTTTAGAAGGCTTTGATTCAGCATGCAGCCAGATAACAAGACTTTTCTGGAAATGTATAATATAATGGCTTTCACAAATTTTTGAAATGTTGAGACATAGTAGATGACGCAACAGGTGATTTGAAATCGAAAGGTTCTTGTTGACATAGGAAGCTAGTATTTCTGAACACGAAGAAGATAATGTTGAAAATATATACTGTTCCAAAGGGGAGAATGATGGTGATTATAATTTGAGTATTGATGATGAAAATTTGAAGAAGCCTTCATGAGTGTTTCAGGTTACACAGCACGCATGATGATTCTGGTACTAGATGCTTATCAAAGCTTGGTAAGTTAATTTTAGTGTATTTTTTATTTTGGATTTTTTTTTAATTTTTACCTTACTGATGTCATGACTATGTTCAATAAAAGTTAATTTCAAGTGTAGTTTGCACAAGCTTTCAAAAAAAATTATCTTTAAAAAGCAATGTTAAGTTGTAATGTTATTTTTCAGCTTTCTATGGTGTCAAGAAAAGGTTGTAAAGATTTGAGAGAGAACAAATACAAATATGTATATTATATCGTTATGGTAAGTATGTTCCTTTTGTCATTAAGAATCACTAAATTTTAGTCTGGAAGCGGAGGCGTAGCTGGAGCTCAGTGGAAATTTGTGGAGGAGAGCTTAGTCATTTAAATTAGAACAGAAAAACGTGCAAATAACCTAATTGACACATAAGACTGAAAAGAAATATCGCAATATTGGACACCCACACTTTTTATTGACCCTGAATATGCCTATCGTAAGAGTAGGCTAGTTGACCTACTATCAAGGATGTGACACCAAAGAACAGACGGCCCCACAATTCAAGTGGTTTCTTGCTTTTTTCATCGAAGACAAGGGAGGGATAATATAAGAAAATACTTTTACTTATAATGTATCCCATTTCTACAGAATCTTGCTTAATAGGGTCGTGTTGTCGTGTTGACTAATTTTTTCGTTGATTGAAGGAGACATAAAAATGTTTATGCAATATTTCTGCACTTCATTTTTAAAGCTAAAAAATGACGATTGCATTGCTGTTTGAGTATAGCCTTGGTGGCATAAAGAAAAATGAAAACTTGTAGCCATATATCATGTTATTGCGTGTAGGTATGTATTTATTTAATTTTATTTCATATACAATTTTATCCATCACAATTTTTACTTGTAGGAGTATATACTTTCTTAAGATTTTAAACCTGTGTCATGAATACTACTGAAAGTAATATGACTCTGTATTGAATAAGACATTTTTGTTATCATTTTATATTTTTATTGCTTTTTCTCTCTTTTAGGCGATTTACTGGCTACTCAGAACTCTGCAGACATGAGTAAACAAAGCGCATATCAATGTTTTGAAACATGCTCCTGAAAAGTTAGAGAAGAGGAAACAAACTAAAAGAAACAGTTTTCTTGTGTTGTATTTTTCCACACTCTTATACATGAATTTCACTATTATGAGGCTTTCCATTTTCGACTAAGATCTAATTTGAGCTCAACATGTGACACGCTGTTATACAGTATGCACACAATAAGGCAAACCTCACTTATCCAATGTTCTACTTAACCGATTTTCGTGAAAATGAATTAATTATGAATAATAATGGAAAAAGAATAACGAAAAATAAGGCTTCACAAATTACCATATTTCTTTGTACAGCTACACATTTTTGACCGCACTATCAATTTTTTCAAAGCATTGTATTTATCACATTTAATCTGCAACACTTACAGTAGGTGATCTTCATTTGGATGCATGTAGCACATTCATTTTAAAAATGTGACTAGTGATAATGGTTTTTATGTTTTCATCTTTATAGAAATCAAATGTTTTGCCATAAACATTCAAACAACCACAGAGAATTCAAACATTCTGTTCAGAGGAAAGTTCCACTTTGCTGATTGAATTAAGTACATCCAAGGGACTGTAAAAATCTGTTTCACTTAATGAAAGTTTCAACTAAAGAAGTTTCCACTTATCGAGGGCATACTAGAGAAATGATGGATTTGGTCTTATTAAATTTAGGTCTGTTCTTTTTCTGCTTTGATCACGAAATCGATCATAATTTTTCTTAACATGGCTTAACATATAGGATCAGTTGATTTTTAGTTGTTATTTATATACAAGTATTTCTGTACGGACATTTTTACCAGTAGTATATATCCAGAAGATGTTTCAACTGAGTATGCATTAATTTATTCCTATTATGCCTTCCATAAGGACCAAATTCTTGCTTTGCATCATGGCTTAAGCACGTTTAAAAGATTTAGAGACTTAATATAACTGACGATTTGCTGTTTACGTCACGTATTTTTAAAGCGTGCTGTGGTAACACTGTTATTTATCATTGTTAACTAATTTATACTAACATTTATGAACGACGTTTCATCTGTAATACCTAATATTTTATTGTAAGTTGTTTATAGTTATGTTATACGAAGTTATACTTTAAGTCTTCCATTGCACGCTATGGTTCTGCTATTATGTATCAAATCTTTATCGAAAAGATTTTGACTTTTATTTACAGTGTAAATATTTTTACTAATGTTTGTGAAGGAAGTTTTATTTTTATAATCTAATTTTCTATCCCGATAAAGAATGTATAGGAGCTATATTTTTTTGTCAAGAAACGTGTTCTCCTACACTGGTTTATTTTCTTCCCACCTCTCTGGACTTTTCTAATTTGAACTAACCGGTTGGAGTAAATTCAACGCATAGTCTCCTAGAAGCATTCGGAATTTAGTTATAAGAACGTTATTAAAACGTTCAAGGAACGTTCGAGTGACAACGTCCTTAGGACGTCCTGTGGACGTCAGGAAATGACGTTGTCGCTTGTTTCACATGAGAACGTCATTATAACGTTATGTGATGACGTTTATATAACGTTTCGAGGACGTTATTTTGCCGCCTGGGAAGGTCATTAGTGTCAATTACAAAAGTGTTCTCACGCGTTCTTATTGAAACCTTGTTTCCATATCCTTGCTAAACTCGCACTCGACCCCTTTTTTAAACTGGAAAAAGCTGCTGAAACTCCTGAATAGGGATTCAGAATTGCGTAATCGGAAGAACGATAGAAAATGACACCGACGCCGGTATTCATCGATCAAGCAACGTCCTATGTTTGAGACAACTTGTTTACATCAACGCATTGGGAAGTGATATATAACCGTTCAAACAACAGATAGCGGTGTTTCAATCCAAAGCGTCTGGTCTGTAATTTATAGACTATTTATAGACTATATATAGACTATTTATAGACTAGTCCACAGTTCATACTACCTGTTCTGAAAATTATACTAACAAATACCCAAATATCCTTCATCATCATGAGATCAGCCTTACTCTGTCTAAGGGGTAGTCGATCAGTCAAAATGAACACTGACATCGTCGAAGATTTTGCCATAGCATGTGATGAAGCTAGGCTTTGAATTTTAATATTTAATGATTTGTATTTATAAATTGTTTTTTAATAAAGATAGATGTATATAACAAATACCCAAAGAAATAGTTACGTTCTTTACAATTTGCAACAATCCTATCTCTTTGTCATCTAGGGCGTAAGTGCAGTTTTATGAAGGAGCTGTACTCAAAATAACAATACATCAGCTTCCATCACTTTAAAACGATAGAAAACCTCAGAATCAATAAAACCTTAGGATCAATAAATTTTCTTAAATTGATTTGGGCAATGTCTAAGGAATCAAGAATTATGTTTTTAAATGAAAAGTTTTGATTACGTCACTTCCAACATTTACAAACATTGCCATATATTAAATTGGAATAACATTATGGTATATAAAACGACATCTAACCTCATGAAGGACTTGTTTCTAAACAATAATGTATTGTTAAAAGGTTCACATCGTATGCATCGACGCTTTATTTAGGCTTTGATGGATTGGGCCTTGATTAGGAGTATACCAGGGATACCAAACGCTTCTCTTAGCTTGACGATAATGATTGATTGACTTTGTTATGCAACGAATGAAAAATAAGTTTGAGAATGAAGCAAAGGAATCGGGGAAGAAGAGATTGTTACTAACAGCTGCCATACCAGCAAACGCAGTGATAGTGGATAATAGTTATCTGAACTTGCATTAGGCTTAGCGTGTCTGCCGACATATGATCTCTACGTTTGCTCGAATAAGGTTATCGCAGGTTATCGCACGTCCATGGCCAACTCGTACTAAAAGAATTAAGATGTAAGTTCTCCATGCCAAGAAATAAAATTGATTTAGGTCTGGTCACGTATGGTCGTATCTAATCCGTTTCAGCATAAGATTGGATCGAAAACTTCCAGGACAGGAACAACGGATCGCTGTACAGACGCAGATGGAATTTTGATTTACTAGGACTATTTTTCGATAAGCTTTCCAATTTCTGTACAAAAAATTGCTGCTTTATTATCATAGCTATAATTAACACCAGGGAGGTTACGATGAGGAAGGTTTGAGGAAAAGTAAGGTTCATCAATTACCCGTGAACGAAAAATTATTGGGCGTGGACATTGGATTTCGATTATTTTAGTGAACATTTTCGTGGAAAGGTCTCATACCCTGCAAAGAAACCATTAAATGTGACCGTCCAGGGGATTTTGATAACAAACGGTAAAACGTTATATAGTTATAATAACGTTATTATTTTAAGTAATAACGTTACTTTATAACGTTACTTTATAACGTTATATCGTTGTTATAAAGAAACGTTACTGTAACGATAACGATACAACGTTACAACATAACGATAAAATGTTATACGGTTATGAAAACCTTTATTTGTAGTTCTCACAAAAGTAATTATCATGAAATTTTTTTCAGATGTTTCAGCTTACAGCCACTTCGATATAAACTTAATAAAAATGAGGACACTACCTCTCCATTTCCGAAATAAACAATGAATTCGTACTCCGGTAAATTTAATATACCATGAGTTGTTTTTCAGGAATTGCCTTACAGTTCTAACTCTCTCGGTGGTAGCTGTGAAGGTGTGTTTTGAATTTCAGGGAACGATGTATTATCTTTTATTTCCAATGCTTACAAACAAAGCACAAATAGTCCAAGATAACTATATAAAACCAAAACGTGATTTCAGCCAAAGCATCAGAGAATTCATATCGAATGTTTGCATACATGAACAGAGTGTGTTCGAATGTTTTTAAAATGAAGATGCAATGCAATGCAAATAAAAGATCTTCCTAATGTTTTTCTCATGAGTAGAATGAAGCCAAATTTAAACATTTAACAAATTCTCCATTAAGAGTGTGTATGCGGCCCTCCAACATCTTTATTAATGCTATTGAAGCATACGTCTTCAAAAGGTTTCACGAAGAAAATCTCTGCTGAAAACTTTCTCTAAGTGAAAATTAATCTTTTTGAAAATAAAACGTTTTCCCGAAGGGATTGCAGGGGCGGACGCAGAAATATTTTGTAGGTACAGCTCAACTTTTCGGATTCCAATAAGTATTCCGATTCCCGATTTTTATTCGGGACAACCCGATTTCCGGAAAATGCCGTCCGAAAATGTGCGATCATTTAACAGACGAGTTCTGTCGCAGTTACTCACGGTGAACACTCCAGACACCAAAATTACCTTTCACTAAGCATTGCAACCACAGAGCCATAAAGATAGAAGCCAAAATTTAAAACTTTATTCGATATTAGCACAACAAAAGTAAATACAACATAATATAAAATGTCAACGTCTTTTATGTACAAAGTCATAAAACTAGTATTCTATATCCAATAAAACATGTTCCTTCTGTTGTACGAAAAACCTCCTAGCATGCTCACTTTCAAGAAAGTTCCAGTTCCAGACTTGATTAAATTAATTTGCTGTTTGTTGCTGCAGCAGTAGGTGCTGATACTGTTAATGTTTCTAAAAAGACAGACAATGAACAATTCAAAATTAAGATATGTTACATTATAGTAAACTAGTATGATATATAGTAACCATTAACCATTCAATTAACTGATTTTTCAATCTCTAAATAAAATACAGATCATGAAATCTTACTTAAATTCCAGGGTTAAATTAACAGGGTACACCATGTGAAGGTAAGATATTGGATTTGGAATCCCAAAAGGAGAAATGCAAATGCAATTAAATGCAAATCAATCATATCATTTTTGGATATAAAACAAAATCTAGTCAAAGTCTAGTCAATATTCAAACTAGCAATCAGAAGTATTTCTATCTATTGTTGTACATTGTACAGTCCATACATACTAAAGCAAAACTGTAAACATAACAAAATACTTCCTATTTCAAGCTATAATGGAGATGACTATAAACAGGACAGCTGAAGCCATGCGACATGTTTAGTGTACATTTCTCATGACGTTTATCAAAACTTATTAACTTTCCTACCAAAAAGCACACAATACAAACAGTTTGTAACATTCATGCAGTTTCTCTTTTTTCTTATCACTTGATCTTCTGGGTATTTCTTGCCAATTTTCATTTCTTTTCATCTTAACTGTTTTATGTCTTTTTATTGTAAATACAAGCAATTATTGAGCTGTGTATAAGTAAAGATATCAATCTGAATATTTTTTAACCTGAAGATGCCACATAAGCTTGTACTTGGGGAATAACACCACAAAGAATAAGCATTTAGCCTTTTCAATAAATTTCTATAAAGAACCAGACTTTTACAAAGAAAACCAAGAACCAATGGAACATAGCGATTATGGGGAAAATGCTTGAGGTCTCCTCAAAACAAAACATGGATTGTGAGATTGAAGGATAACTCCTTCAGGTTACAACGCTAAATTAACTGATCAAGCGTTGATTTAATTTTGCACTGATTTAAATGATGAATATTGTGATTGAATTTCAGTTTGATTCCACATTAACTAAAATAAACCTATCAGTTACATCTGAAACATCAGAGGATACACAGAAATGCAACAAGGAAATAAAATTTTTAAGACTTTTTAGAAACGGTATTACTTAAGAATCCCCTATACAATTTTAATACAATTTTATACTTGTAGGTATGGTTTTAATTTTATTGTAACATATACCTGAAGATGTTCGAGAGAACACGAGAGAAAGCTTCGTATAATTTTGTAAAATATTTTTAACTTTTGTTTCTGAAAAATATATTAATCTCATGGCTGCATACTTCAACAAAACACAACAAGGAAATGTTTCCTTTAAATATTTATCCTTGATCTTTAGCAAATGCTTTTAACAACAAATGGTTGTTAATGGCAAACATATAAACAACAAATGGTGATCACTGTAAAATGCAGAGTTGAGCTGTGAAGTATTAATCATGTAAGAGCCCCTAACAAACTCACTGACGAATTATTTCCAAATAAAGCTAGCAAAACATATAGCTATACAAACAGTTATCACACCAAAATATCTCAAGATAATGTAATATAAATATAATTTTTAAAAATCAAAGTTAACGTAAAGTAGCAAACTCTGTATTTTTTTTATCACGACTAGTGTACCATGTTCAAACTACATAACAAGTTTTTAAAGTAATCAAGACAACATCAACAACTCGGAGTGTAGAATTCTAAAGTTCAGAGTTTAGCAAGGCAAAAGATAATAAAAAATCATGAAATTATGTTCTTTTTCCACAAATTTACAAATATATGAAGAGTAGAGATATGTGTGAACAAATTATATTGAATCTAAACTCACATTCATCTTTGTTTATTTGTTCTGCATTTAAATTAAACAAATTAATAATTAAAACAAAACAAACAAAACTGGTGAAGATTTAAAAAATACAAAGTTTTAATAAAAGAGAAAACATAAACTTACTTTGCATCCATCACGATGTTTTCTTTCATCTTCTGCAAGGTATTTCTCAGCTCTAAAGTAAAAAAGTCTTGGAGAACAATGATTCTCTGTCGTGGTAAAATCAAGAAAGAGGTTCCACGCACGTGTATGGTATGGGCTTTGCTGTATTTGAGCTGTATTTAACCACTCTACCGACGACCGAAAGACCTAAAGGCTTACACTTTGGGCTAAAACCTCTTATCGTTCTACGTACTTTAGGCACGAGAGCTGTACTGTTCAAACAGACGGAAGAACGAAAGAATTACTGCTAAGCTACGATTAGGGCTATGGGTGTCGAACTACCGTAGAATCGGGACTTGAGCTGTATCTTTGAGCTGTATCGATACAGCTCAAAACTGTTAGTTATAATTCGTATCATCATAGATAAGAAGGGGCCGTTTTTTGAGCTGTAAAGAAGAACAATCAGGCGGTGGGGTTTGCAGTTATAGCTTACCTAAAATTTGCGAGTCAAATGGGGCGCCAACAAATAATGCGCTAATCCATAAATAAATGTATTAGACAGATTTTTGAGTGACGGCGTCGCGTCGCGTGATAAATGACGACGTAAAAAATCGGCGAAAAGAAGAATAGGAGAACGGCCGTAACTCATTTAGTAACCATTCTCTTGACGAAATTTTACTACAGCTTGAGCTGTATGAGCTGTACCCTGCGTCCGCCCCTGGATTGCAATAGCAATTCTGTCGAACAACTTAAAATAGCATTATAGCAGACGGTTTCTATTAGTTGTAGTTTTTTAAATACATATTGTATTAACTGTAAATGAATGAGAACCAAGTAATCAGTTCAGGCAAACAGGCGAAAAGAAATTGAAGTTATGTTAGTATGAAAGTAAAACACAACTTGAGAAAATTTTGAAAATAGAAAAATGTGTTTTTATTGAACAGAATGAACGTTTTACTGTGATCAATACACAAAAAAGAACCTTCTGCATTTACTATGGCATCCACATCCTAAGTTGCTACATCTTTTACAAGCGATATTTTTTGTCGTGACTTAAAATAAGAAAAACAAGCCGCATGGCTGCAACAGGTCACGACTTAAAGCTTTACTGTTATTTATTGCCTGAAGAATAGGTGTTTTCTATTTTGCTATGTTTTTTCATTTTAACTGTATTATATACTTTTACTCTACATTTCTAGAGTTTGTAGACATCTGAGACAGGCCGAGGAGCGTGAAAACTAAGGGTTATTTGTAGATATTTTAATTTGAAATTTTAAAATAAAATGTGACATTATAACAAATTTATGTGTTGGAATTGCGTCGAAAAATACGCTTATGCTTTTTCTTCTCACTCGCGGAAAAGTAGGTTAGGTAAACCTCCCCCCCAACCATGCTGGGTCATGCTTTAAAATGTTCAATCTTGAAGGGTGAACGCTTATATAAATTGACAACTCTTAATTCGTTGAACTATGCATTCCCAAAAGGTAAAATCTGCATATCGTTTTCTCTCTAACTAGCGCCCCTCTCCAGTAAGCGCCCCTCTCTAATAAGCGCCCCCTTCTAGTCAAAAATATTTTTATAAGCGCCCCTCTCCAATAAGCGCCCGGGCGCTTATAGAGTGACTAGACATTACTCAGAAATTTATAAGCGCCCGGACGGTAATTAGAACTTTGAAACAAACACGAATATTCTGTAATAGAAACGGAAGGCTATGTTTTTGTGATGTCTAAATTTAAGTTATAAGTACAAAATCTTATTTCGTTGCCATGAAAAATACAGTTGTTTTTACTCTTTTATGATAAAAAGCAATGCCTCGTTCACAGCTAGCATGACCATTTTAAAATTTTTTTATAAGCGCCCCTCTCCAATTAGCGCCCCTCTCTAATAAGCGCCCCCCTAATTTCTAAAATAATTTTATAAGCGCCCGGGCGCTTATTAGAGAGAATACGGTATTTGAAACTTACAAATGTTTCAGAACTTTAATACACCTTTCCCGTAATTGATTGCGCAATATTTTTATCATGCTCTACCTCGTTTTCAATATGCTCTACCATGACAACCGAATCTCCCGTGCTCAATCATTAACACTATCACAATCATAACACTAATTGCTCATTACTGAAATGAGTCCCGTGCCATTCTGTTACCATATCAACCTTTGCGAAAACGAGGCGGAGTATGGTAAAAGGTATTGCGCAATCAATTACGGGAAAGGTGTATTTACCTTATCGATCCTTATTACACCGGCCTTAAATGGCATTATTTTTTGAGTGGCGGTATTAGGGCGGGCGTTAGAGGTCTCTGAAATTATTACGCCGACCTTTCAAAATAAGACCATTAGCATGTATTTTGATGGGTTTTTTTATTTGTCGGTATTGGTATTTTGCTGTTCGAAAATCTTTGAATTTGAAAATTTTTTATGCAGGCTTAATATAAAAACTTCAGTCAAAAAAGTTAAGTAAAACGGTAGTTATGAAAGGTCATTAGTTTCAAAAATTGGACAAAAGATGTCAACACTTGTCAATTTTTATGCAAAAAGTTTGGCAGGGGTATAAGCAGACAAGAGACAACTAAACAAATGAAATGGTTATATAAGTATGATACAATAACTAGCAGCAAATATTTACATCTGAAATTTAGGATTAAATACTAAGGAACCGCACATATTATCTAAAATTAGTAGCATTAAAACCTTAAATATGGAGTAAAAATTCCATGCAAAATGCTAAAAGTAAACGACCCTTTCTAAACTTTTCATTCTATGTTTTTAAAGTGAAATTAATTTCAATTTAAGGCTCAAATAGAGAAACGGCCCAAATGAAAATATGAGTTTGGCAAAATACCTAAATGAAGAAATTTTGGTGCGCAGTCAATTCGATTTATTTGGCGCAGGTTTGATTTTGCGCAGCCAAGATTATTTTAAATTTGGCGCAATTCGGACTTCTTGGTCAAAATTTACACTAATTTTAGACTATTTTTATGTTTTTCGAAGAAAAGATTTATATATTTGGTACAGCTCACTGTAAATTTGGTGCAATTTTTTGCGCCAAAACTTCTTCACTTAAGGTAATTACAAAATGATAAAGTTCAGAGTTAATAAACAAAACGTTTAATCAGCTCACTGTAAAATTGGTGCAGTTTTATTTTGGTGCATCTTTTTGCGCCAAAACTATATATGAACTATATATGTCTATATGAAGACAAAGAGAAAAAATTCAGTTTTAAATTTTTATATTCCTTAAATGCTGAACGGAAGATAACTTAACAAAATGATTAGAAAAAAAACTAAGCGAAGCTACACGGACAAAAACCTTTATAAACTTTAAATAAAACAACAACAAAGCAAAACAAAATATGAAGCAAGAATAAACAATGTATACTGGATTAACAGAAAAATAAGAATAACAAAACATACTGTATCTTGTCAAAGCTGTAAAATAAACTATATAGTGATTCAAAGTTTCTTTAAGCATAAAACAACTGTAAAACCTATATAAAAACTCCACAGTAAAGATGAGATTCATTATCTCAATTTCAGATGGAAGGTCTGTAAATACTAAATATTTGTTGATACCGTATTCTCTCTAATAAGCGCCTGGGCGCTTATAAAATATTTTTGGAAATTAGAAGGACGTGTATTAGAGAGAGGCGCTAATTGGAGAGGGGTACTTACAAAAAAATTTTGAAATGGTCATGCTAGCTGTGAACGAGGCATTTCTTTTTATCATAAAAGAATACTAACAACTGTATTTTTCATTGGGGCTCATTGGATACAGGCGCTAATTAGAGAGAATGCGGTATTTAATTTTTTGTAAATCAGATCCCCATTGTCTACAACAAAATCAACATCACTGTAGAATCCCATGTTCCCAAATTTTTGGCTAAAGAAAACCCAATAGAAAAAAGTGCACAACACGTACATTACTTCCCTTGATCCAAAACGTTCAAAATTGCCTTGATGGAATAGACCCTATGTTACTTTAGAAAACAACGTTATATATATATTGATACTGTGTAAAAACTGTTACAATGTGTAGCGATACACGTTTTTTTTTAAGAAACACGTTTTCCCAGGCAGCCTCAATGTTTCTTAAGATTTTCATGATTTGAGCCTGAAATGTTTCTTAGATGTTTCTTAAGTTTTAGTTAGAAAAAAGGTCTAGAAACATGGCGCATATTACATAACTAAGCTAAGAATAGACATATAAGATGTTAAAAAGAGGTATACAACCATATTTATGTGTATATACATATAGTTTTAACCATTGTTTATATTTGTTTTCTTTTTTTTTCGATATGGAAGAGTAACTTCCTGTTATATTAGCATTCCTTCAAAAGATTTTGCCATTTTGAGCCTCGTGTTTCCTAAACTTGTGTTTCTTAAAAAAAAAACGTGTATTAGAAAGACAAAATAGCAAAAGTATTGTTAAAATAGTTTTAACACTCAAGGAACCTCTAGTTCTATGTAACAGTTTTCTCGTTTTGTATTCGAATTCGAAATCGTAATCGTAATCACACAAGTTATGGTTTCTTCTCGTAGTTGTTTGTTTTTCTCGTGGTTTTTGGATTGTTCTTGTGGTTTTTCGTAGTTTTTTTCCGAATAAGCAGGGGGGTGGGTACTCCGGGGAAAAAATTGTAAAATGGAGGGGGGGGGGGGGGGGGGGGGGGGGTCATTATAAAATGCACCACAGGGAATTTTCCCAAAATTACATAAAATGGGGGGGGGGGGGGGGGTTGATAATAAAGTGGGGGTGAGGGTGGAAACTGTGGAAGTGAGATAAGGTTTGGCTCTTATTAAGCACTCTTATTAGAAGTCTTGTATAGTTATACTTTATATAGTACAAAAAAACAGTGTTTGGTGAGTCGATTTGTGAGAAGAGATCTTCAATACATGATTATTATGTTTGCTTAAACGTCTAATGAGTTATGAAATTGCAGTAGAGTACTATAATTACAGTTGTTTCGAATTCACTTTATATATATAACATTCACAATTTGTTCGAGTCCGCACTTTGTTTTCAACGATCCAAATGCCAGTAGCAGTACGCCGGAATTTTAAGAAAACAATGTACGTATAATTTACAGACCAAACATTTTGAGAATTTGGAAGAAAAAAGTAATAATAGTAAGAAATACAGTCGGGATCTACTTTTTCCCAAAATTTCGCCTCGCCTCGCGCCACCACAGCCGTAATTAAACAGTTCTCGGCTTTGCCGTGACCTGAATTATTATTCAAAGAACGAAAAACTCTCTCTTATTACTTATTAGATTATTTATTCTTTGAAACATAAACGGCATAGTTTCAAAGTGCGATTGCTGTTGTTGCCTGTCGTGTGCTTTATAATAAACAGGAGACGTACAGTGGCGGATCTAGAGGTATGTCGAAATTTGTGTAGAAAAGTGTTCGCAATCTAACCATAAAAGAAAAGCGTTCAAATAATCCCATTGGTAATATAAATTGAATTCACAAATTATGTTAATCCTCTCCTACACAAATTTCGACATACCTCTAGATCCACCACTGACGTATTTATTTGTTGTTATAACTATAAAACGATAAAACGTTATAACGTTACTGATAGAAGAATATAACGTTACCAAAACGATATTATCGTTTCAGTGATAACGTTATAACGTTACTTGAGTATCGTATTAACGTTACATAAGAACGATAAATATCGTTATTTCTTTTGTTCTTTTTAACCATTAAACGTTATTTATATAACGTTTTATCGTTTGTTATCAGAATCCCCTGGACGGTCACAAATGTTGATGTCACAACTAATGATGTCACAATTAAGAATTAACGTTGATGACACATGTCAGAAGTACACAGCTGTGTAAATAAACATGAGCAATAAAACCATACGTGGTTAAGCCTAAAACCAATATTTTCTGTTACCATACTTCGTTGTAAAAGTTTCACAATTTTCAAACTTGGATCGTAAAATTCTAAGAAGAACAACTGAAATGTGTGCTCAAATGAAAAGGTTATCTTAAAAAAAGACGAGAAAATCAGCATGACATTGCGAACGTTTAAAATGATTGCGCGGAAAACAACGACAACGATGACGACATCACCGACACCAAAATCAACGATAACAACAACAACGTCATTCCCAAAATCAACGTCAATACCAGCGCCAACAACCGATAAAAGCACCAGATGCGAAAACAATGAACCCAGAAAAGCCTTCAACAAAACTAAGCAAACAAGAGTGCGACACAACGTCGCGCGAATGATAAGAGAAAAAGCGGTGATGCGAAACTGCCGGCCTACAACTTAACGTTAGTTTCGGCAATTTATTGCCGGATTCTATTCGGTAGATGACTTTTCAATCAACAATGCAAAAGCATATGGATGCACTACGTGATTCCGTGGAAGTTCCGAAAAATTACATTTTTCCTTTTCTTAAGAGTCGGAAAATGATTAATATTAAATGTTGTATGCTCAAAGTTTGGTGACCATTGTATATGAAGTCATGAAAATCATACTTATTAAGATAGAGTTAATGGATTTTGTGTTCAAAAGAGATGTTGGCTTTTCTCACACATTATTCCACCTCTGCAAAATCGTTTGCGGATAGACATGCAACGAACGAATTCAAGGGAAAGAATGTGATTGGTTCTTTTGCTAATTGTTCTTTTTGTTCTTTTCCTGGTCCAGTACAGGGAACAATCGGATTCTTTGAACTCTTTTGTTTGTTCCAAATAGAAAGGAAAACGAAACCTAATAGATTTTTAGTTCATTTCCATTCCTGCTTTCGGAAGAATTTTCTACAAATGGAAATCCGGCTTATAAGGGCAGTGTAAATCTACCCATAATTGAAATCAGGTAGTGTGAATCTAGCCTTACATAACCTTGATAGCTCCCAAAGCGACCACTAAACGTAATCTACCTTAAGGGAAGAAATTTTGGCGGATGAGCTCATCGACGCAATTTGGCGGAATTTATTTTGGCGGATCAAGTAAAAAAATAAATTTGGCGGGAATTTATTTTGGCGGTTAAGGAAAAATTTTTATATTTAGCGGGAATTAATGTTGGCGGATGCCCCCAATAATCAATTTTCAATTAAGTGGTTCGATAGAATAAAGAGACAAAATATTTAAATGAGAAGAGGAAAGTCCAACATATGGATCGCTTTTTCAAAAAACAAAAACATTACAAGTTTTTATTACAGTAATTTATGAATCAAATTCATCATCTGTAATAAAATCGAAAGCGTTTCGTTCAAAGTGAATGTTATCATCTTCCCACTCTGATTTTTCGTCGTCATTGTCTTGCACGTTGACGAAATCATCTAAAACATCTGATCTCGGCAAGAAAAGAATTGGAATTAAAGACAACAGAACCTTTTTCTCACCAGTTCAGAGAGAGCCAGCAAAAAAGAAGGGTCAGAAGAGACCAACAATCGTTAGTACGAATTGATTTTAAATGAAACTAGAAGCCTTAGGGCTTGAACAATTTCCGCATCAGGCCTAGAGGAAATAGCTTTAGGCTAATTTTCAAGATATCTGAATGACTATCCATTCTGTTCTTGTTGCTTACGTGAGAACAGGTCTATCACAATTCCCAAAATATGACTTATGGTTCACATGAAGAATAAAATGATATTCGATAGAAGTGAACCAAAATCATTTGAAAATCAGGGAAAAATCAGGGAAGAATCTGCAAGTAACTGCCAACTTTAATATCAGGACCTTCCAATTGTTCTTTGTGCACACCTTCCAAATTTTGCCAGAAATGTGAATTTGGTAATATATTTAAGTAAACATTACATGAAATTGTTCATAACTTGCATTACTAGGAGCAGGAGAAACTTGGGCATTTCAAAGATTTTAGTCCATGACATTTAACAGGAATTACAAGAAGATAAAAATTATACATAACTTAAATCAACATAACATACAATACGAAAATCTATTTCTACTAAACTCGCCAGTGGCGGATCCAGAGGTAAGCCGCAACTTGTGTAGGAGAGTGTTAGCAATTCAAACATAAAAGAAAAAGGTTCAAATAATCCCATTGATAACATGAACTGAATTCACAACTTATGTTAATGCGCTTCTCCACAAGTTGCGACTACACTCTAGATCCACCACTGTCTGCATATTACCACTTCTATGGAGTCTACAAATTACACCAATGTGCCCGAAGAGACAAATGACACAATCAAACTTTGTTAGAATCTGTATGAAAATGTTCTTTTCGAACATGATATACCTTAAGGGGATTTTTTTTTGCGTGGACTAATTTTTGCAAGCCAAGGTTTGAGAGCGTTTTGCGTGGATTAATATTTTTAATTCAGAGCTTCTCAAGGAAAATGTTTGGATTTATATTTGCGAATGGGCACAAAGTGCAATGTGTGTACTTTATGATATAGCTTAGAAGTAGCAGCAAAATCACCATTTCCATGCCTGCCACATTGCAAAACCAATAGGTGCTTGATAAGTACATACAAGGAAATAGTTAATGTATGAAAGGTACGCAGAGCCAAAAAATGAGCAAATAAAATCATGAAATTTTGCGTGGATTTATTTTCGCGAATCGTTTATGTCTTGACGTTTTGCGTGGATTTATTGCAAAACTTAATCCACGCAAAAAAAATCTCCTTAACGTATTGTGTCCTAGAACATATTACACTCTAAATTTTCACAAGGCTTTACTGATCTCATTGTATGTATAATAATTGGTTGGATACTAATCTTCATCCAAAGTTTGTTTTCCTCTGACATATATCCAAACTAAATCATTGTGCCTCCATTAAGCGGTTTGCAGGATTATTTTGAACGATGTCATCTTAAAATCTTTTAAACGTGAATTTAAAACTAATCAGTTCCACACAAGTGATAACTTGACCGAGCATTGTACAGTGATGAATAATTTGATACAGTCTGGAATTCCCCAAATTACTCCCTTCTTTAATTTATTACCGCTTTTCAATTCACTATGACGTTTCGGAGCCAGAAAAACAGTTTTATAAGACACATCGTTCACCAATATCTTGCACATGTTTATACTTTCAGTATGTATGTTTGGGTCAATTCATTCACTGTGATTCGTATGTGCTGCAATGACAATTTCATTTGTTTGTTTTTTTTTTTCAATATCTTCAACTTCAATATTTATTAAATGAAATGAACATGTTTCATGCATTTATTGATAAGATGTATTCACCAGTAATGTGGATACTACATACTTCTGCTGTGATATTGAAAGTTTTTTTCACAGCTAAGTTTCGTTTACTATCAAACCTTCACCTTCTTTTTCAAGAATTTTTCCCAGAGTCAGCTAAACATCAATATTTCCTCCATAAGTAATGTTCTCATGATTATATTTCGATTGCAATAGTAGATAAAGTCTTAAAATTCTTCTTCAAAGCTTCTCTTACATCTACAACTTCCTACCCTCAAAACATAAAACAAATCGGTTCGAGAACGTTTCACGTGTTCGGTGTGCATATTTTACTGACTTTTTAAAGAAATTTTAAAGATAATTGAATTGGGAAGTTTTAAATATAAAACGGCTAAAATAACTTCTAAAATAATTTCAAAAGTATAAAAAGCTTATTATTTTTGTGAATATTTAAAGTGGCCTTTTTTATATTACATTTTGATATAGTTTTGGGTCTGTCACTAACTATTCTGAATAAACAAACAATCCGAAATCCGAACGGACTTTCCGAAAACGGCAAAAAAGTGTTAAATAGACAGACAGATAGAATGTGTAAACCAAACAATTTCCTACGCTTAAAAGCGCGGAAATTGAATAATGATGTACAATGCTGAAATTCTAGCGTTTTATACCTTTTAATTCCTTTTGAAAAAAACATTGGCGGTTCACGAAAATAATCAAATTTGGTGAGAATTAATTTTGGCGGTTTCCAAAAATAACTACTTTTGGCGAGAAGAAATATTGGCGAATTTTGGCGGTTTTTGAAGCAATCCGCCAAATCCGTCAAATTTCTTCCCGCCAAAATTTCTTCCCTTAAGGTATTATTCTCGCTGATGATTTCGACAGAGATTAACTTTTTGATGTTTTCAGGGAAATTAAAAATGAGGGATGATACCTCCAACAAACATGGCTCTGGTCCGCTTGCGTCGATCACATAATGAAGAAAATGGGCACAACAAATGAAGCAGACGTAAATCCGTCCCTTCTGCTGGGAAACCAATCATATGACACACAATTCTTGACTGTTTTAAGAGAAACTTATGGAACGTGATGTTCTTATTTCCATCTAGAAAAATTGTGCGTCTATACGTTAAGCAAGATTTAACAGACATCTAGTGTCACGCGCTTATATATCATTCCATTTTGCAGAGCACGATTGTGACGTAATTAATGTCTATTAATGGATATTTAGATATATTGATGTGTAAACAAGGAAGATAAACAAAAACGTGTAAAATAGCACTTATAACATTCTGTTTGATTTGCACTTTTGATTGAAACTTTCTCAACGATTTCAACTATTGTATCTGTTATATGCAATAATTTTGATGCAATTAGATGAACAACACAGCCAATGAAATATACTTCTGAAGGAAGCTGTTCTATCTATAAAGGCGGCATTGTCAATATATCGACGAATAAGGTTAAGTTAAGAATATATTATGATTTCCTAAGAATGTCTGATTTATTTTTATAAAAGAACGCTGTTAAGACTCGTTAAAAGCTCTGTTTTGATTATAAATAGATGCAGAGATGTTTTGATGCAGGAAAAAATATACTCGAAAAATGACGTGTTTACATGCATTTTAAATGCAAGAAATCTCATACCTGCTGCAGAGACAGTGATAAATTCACAATCTCGTGTAACTTGTAAACTGGAAGCTGGAACGTGTGAGAAAAAAAATTTAGATGTGGAACACATTATGTTAGTATATGAAATTTAATCTTCTTGATCGATTTTTCTTATAAGTTGATATACAAATAACAAGGTCCATCATCAGATAACCATTACAAATAATAAACTGAAAAGGTAAACTCAAGTAAAATTTAGGCCATCATCATTTGGTTGCTATTTCACATTCTGCGGTTAATTCCAATAGGAATCGCTGTGCGCGCTAAAATATCGACAGATTTAAACATCACTCTCATTCATTCTCAAGTGGATTGTTTGTATTGTATAAATACAAACAGAGTTTTTAGGTAGGTTCACAAAACAGACTTGAAATTTAATGAATTAATCATAATTACAAAGTATATGCAGTCAGATTGAGAGAGTTCGAGGAGTCAATTCACTTCAAGAAATATAGTAAACAAACACACTGGAAAAAGTGCCTTTAGTTAAACGTATGAGACTGAGAAGTAGCTTACCATTGTTCCTTGGATTTGTTTTTCATACGTTCAAAGTAGGTTCACAAACATGACCATTGGTGATATTGAAGATTTGCAGATAGAAGAGGGGTGTGTAAGTCAAACCAGTTATTTCTTTTGATATTGTTTTTGATTTTGACTTTTCACCTGATACCCTTTAGATTAGGCCCTAGTTGTCACGTGACGGGAAGTCATAGTTTTGAGCAAGGTGAAGATGAAAGAGGTCAAATTGGAAAATTTATTTATTATTCGAAAGAGCATCAAAAATCGATAAAAAAAAGAATATAAGAAATGATGTCAAAATGTTACAAGATAAGTTATTTACCGTTCGAATTTTTGTGCTTTTTTTTTAATTTACGAAAATCATGGATACATTTTTGCAAATTTCTTTAAGGTTACTGTAAAGGAAAAATGCACACCTTTGGTTTTTACACAATAACTCCCAAGTTTTAAACAATTATTATATAGAAGTATATATTTCTGAAAAGCTCTGTTTTTCCTCCAAAAGATGGTCTAATTTGCAAAAAGGTAAATTAATCATTTTTTGGAAATTTGAGCTGAAAACAAAAAAGTTTGTAGTTGTGTTTGACAAGTTCCTGTGACACAGATTTTTGAAATTTCTTTCTAAAGATTATTGCATCATGTTCTCAAAAGATCGAACTCAAAAACCGTGTCAGCGTTTTTTAAATAATTAAGTCTTTCAAAAGTTATGATGAAAGAAGTTTTAAGTAACATAATTATGCTAACTCCAAAGCTAAAGCAACGATTTATTTTTGATTGGCATAATTATTTCAAAAACTGTGACACGGTTTTGTTCTACAGTCTGTTGTGATCACGTGGGTATAATTATTTTAGCAATTCGATAAATATTCGTGTCACAGGAACTCTTTATTGGTAGAATTTTTACATAAATTTAATTTTGAGAAAACGCGGTTTTAAAAAATTACTCAGCTGGAAACTTTCAGCATGATAAACAAACATGCGGAATGGTGCTCTATTGTTATAAATTTTCTTTCTCAACAATCTAATGGCAATGACTAATTAGATCAACTAAATGGAAAAGAAAAAACATTTTTCGTTTTCTTTTTCTACTGGCAGGAAATGCGTTTTTTCGATAGCGTTGTCTGTTCATGGCGTAAAATTTTTAATAATAATATTTGATTTGTTTGTTCAATAAGAAACACGATGATAAGCTTCTAACTACAAAGTTCATTCATTCTAATAATGCATACTGAAGGTGAGGATCAATGTTTACATGTTTTATTTAAAATCCTCCTGCAGAATTTTCTCTCAAAAACGGTTTTTCCTCGTATTTTGGGAAATAAAAACACTTTTGACAAAAAAGATTTATTGCATATGGAAAATTAAGCTCCGCTCTATAATAATATCAAAAAATCAGAAAATGTGATTTTTACCAATTTTTTCCTTTACAGTAACCTTAACAGTTAAAAGTTCTTTCGTTCGTTTTTCAAATCTGTGACGAGTACATAGTGAATCTTCCCAACGTATGTATTTTCCCGTATAACACATTTTGGTATTGCAATCAGTTGACGGTTGACAATATAGTATTCATCTCTGTCAAATACCATCTGTGTCATGATTTGTCTTGGAATGTCATAGCTTGTCATACAATAAGCAAATCTCTCTTTATGTTCTTCGTAAGATAATCCGATTTCGTCTTGTGTGGTTTCTATGGTGAAGACAGACATTTTGACTATCGCCAAATTCAACACAGAAAGCCGTGAAACTGTTTGTTAAACAGTAACTATGAAAAACAATCAAAGACATATATGAATAATATCATTAATTGCTTTGACCGGATGTAGCACTACTTTAGTGTTCGCTTTCACTTTATTTTCAGCGAGGTTTTTTTAAAATGAGTACTTTGTTTTTATTATGCGAATGGGTTCCAACGCGACCGTAAGGTATTAGCTGTGTTTATTATGATTGAACTCACACTGACGGTGGGATTTTTATTAAAAACCAAACCAAACAAACAAACAAATTCCGATGTTACTAGTCAATCATGCATTTAAAGAAGACTTGAAAAAGAATTGATAAAAAATTGATAAAATGTAGTCTGAATGTTTGTCATAAAAGATTTACAATTATCTGATTAAGCAGGATACGAATATGCAGGAATGAGATGACATTGAGGTATCTTGCAGTTGGAGAATCCTTTGCATAAACACAGATTACACATTACAAAAGTTTTTTGTTTGTCTTAAGGACGCGACGTCTTTTCTGTGTTTTGTTTACATTTCATGACCTACTTAAATTCTTGGCTGGGCAGAATATTTGATAAGTACCTTTGATATATATATATCTCCACCCTTCGATAACATACAGTTAATGTCAGCTCTTAGGTTTTTGTCCAAACTTCTTCTTTAAAGAACTGAGCAAACTAATTGTGCAATCGTAAATATTGCTGTAGTTTCTTTAATACTCAATTTGACGTATGTACAAAGTTCTTTTAAAGTTCTTTTAAATTCTTTTTAGTTTCCTACGGTCTCTTTTAGAACAGGTTCAGCTTGATGAACAAGGCAGGTTAGGCACTTTTGTTCTAAACGTTTCCATCCGCTTGAGCAAAGAGAGAAAGAAAGAAAAGCTATTCGTCGATTGCTACTGGATGACTTTGTACATGTCAAGATTGCTTCATTGAATTACCGTATTATATAGCTCGTTGGACTTACTTTTATAATTGCCACACACACACGATCTGGTTTCAATCTGGTACCACACCTACTATTGAAATTATTTACGAAAACCTCTCTGGAATACAATAATATTACTTTTTGTTCTCTTTGAAATAGTCAGAAAAACTAGTTATGTTAAGTAATTTTCGGTTCACAGACATGAATATAGCGTCTGGTTATTGTTGTTGTTGTTGTTGTTGTTGTTGTTGTTGTTGTTACTCATCTTATATGATGAGTAACAACATATCATGAGCAACCACGTTTTTATTTTTGTTTTTATTATTGGTTGAGAATGGCTGCGATGACAGAAATATATTTCAATACAACTACTAAACACTTTGATAACTTTGGATTTTACTTTCAAACATTTCTTATCTTTCTTCTTCAACGCAGCACATGTAGCTGAAGAAATGGATACCACTACATGCTCTTTCAGCAGTTAAATCAAAGCCAGCGGGGCCGTTCCGTAGATTCAAACATATAAGTTTTGAAAAGGCTTTAATTTTTACTTTCTTGCGGTGTTAGATATTAGACACAGTGAAGGAGTACGTATGGGTTACCTATTCTTAAATTACTCTTCTCCACCGATCTTTTAGTTTTCTTGGGCTATGTTCTAGTTAAAGAAGCCCTCGAAGAATATGTAAGTGCCAAAGTTGTCACAGTGTAGTAAGAATCTTTTAAAAGGGATCTTATATTATTTTATCCCGGTTCTTTCGTTGAGTATGTATCTTTGGTTGAACAATTATTATGGTCGTCTACGAAAATATTGTTTTTTTTAAGGAGTTAGATTTTTTGCGTTTTGTCTTGTAACGCACGAGTGGGTTTTATATAGCTTTATATTGAAAAAAGACACTTGATCATTTCTTTTGTTTGCATTCTCAAATTTTCATTTCGAACCGTCGTAACCAAGCCTTTTTTCCTGTTGATATACTGAAAATAAGCAGTTGAAACTCTGGACTAGGGATTTCCAAGTCATATTTTCTAACAGAGATGTGACGAAGCCCTTAGGAAAACCATGAAAACAAGAACGCCCATGTCATTAGTTTAAACCACAAGTATAATATAATTTTTTCCGATTTTTGTCCCTTTAGATTGCGCTACTTGAGAAAGGTGAAATGGTATAGAAATACGAAATAACATTCCTCAACGTTGTGACAAGTGGAAACACATACGTGGTGTGTTTTGGAAGAAATTCGGTAAAACACAATTTTCTACTTTTCTAAATAGTCAGAAAAGGCTTGACATTAATTGGTGAACATAGGTATGTCTTTACTAAAGATTTGGTGACCAGCACTTATGACGGCTGTATATGAAATCAAGCAATCGTTTAAAATATATCAATATGGAGTTAAAAGCTTTTTTTATTAAATATAAATGTCAGATTTGCCTACAAATACATGTTATACGTCAAGCAACCAACGTAAGCGGAATGTGAATCTAGCCTTAATAGAAATCAAACAGTGTTAATCTAGCTTTTAAAGTTACCTTGATAACTTCCAAGCGACTACTGAACGCAAATTATTACTCTCGATGATATTTTCATTGGAATTAACTTTCTCTGAAGGTGAGAAGAGAATGGTAAGATAACGGTGAAAAAATAATTTGTTTTTGAATTTTTTGCTGAGTTTCGATAGCTTGTGTGAGTTGATATGTTGTAGTTTTACTTTGATCCTTTCCATGCTTTGATTATTATGTTGACCTAGAAGTATTAAAATTTTCGCAAGATTTAGATTTAGTCCTTCAAACATAAAAGACTTCAACTTCCAGCTTCCAAATCTCTCGGAGATATTATGTCATCACCCGTGGATTCTACGTTTCATTTTTCTTACATAAAAGAAACATCAAAGCTGTATTGTAAATGATTAGGAAGTGACAAATGACAAATTGCATGATAATCACTGCACAGTGTGTTAATCGAAGGTTGATGGACGTTTTAGAACTCCCTCTCAAAACTGCATGCATGCGATTTCTTAAAGCACCAGATTACGGAGGCTGAGAATGATCTCCCCAGTATGTAACGAGGTAGTGCATGTCCGACTGTGTGCGACAAAGAAAGGTTAGTCGTACAGAGACCGTCGTACATACGGAACCCTTTAAGACTGTTTTGGTACAATGGAGGTCCTTTTGATTATAGACGCTATTATATCAACATCAAACACTATTAATGGATGAGTAATTTCAAAAATCAAAATCCAGTTTCATACCAGTTTCGTTTTAGGCAGACATTAGTGTAAGTTAGTTACTACGAAAGCAGAAATTGTACACTTATGTGTTTTGGTTGTCTGCTTTTTTGTTACTTTGTCTTTTCTTTCCAATCTATTGGTTGGAAAATCAACAGCTTGATTTGAAATATTTTTGCAAACTTTATGCTGCAGCATTCTGGGCTCAAGTTGTAAAATTGGCTGGCTTTTTATAGATAATAAAATTTCTTCCATTTCTTCCTGTTATGATAGACATGCATGGGCAGTTTATTATTCCAAACAAAATTAGAGATTTTTGACCATAACCATTCTTCGACTGATTTGTTTTTCGCCTGCACATGTGTCCAGAAGCGATGAAGCATTGAAAAGTTGAAGAATAAATTATAACTGTGTCGTACAAAGCGTTCGTTTGTGAGCTCATGCAAATTAAGTAGCAACATAAATGTTAATGGTATCAGTTTTAGTAACATTCTTCTAAGTTTTCTTCTCACCACCGTCGTTCATTTTATTAGTTCAGTACAATTAATGAACTGATTAATGAGAATCAAATTAACTAGCTAGTTAGTTCACGTGTACAGGAACTCGTGACATATGGATCTTTTATCAATCAAAATTAAATTTTGAAATTGTTAAAATATGAAGAAGATGTTAACAGAAAGTTTGCAGATAAGAAAGTGCCCTACATTGAAAACAAAGAATGATAGAAAATTGTATTGTAAATAACGATTATATTGTCAGAAAACCATACTAACTTCGTTACCAAATTCTATCTACAATACGCCTCTATAAAATTAAACTAGCATGTAGCTTTAGCTAAAAATGCCCCCGCGCTCAAGCATTCTAATTTATACAGACAGCAAGCTATACATTAAAAGCGGAAACGAAAACAAGTTTTTGGCCGAAAAAAAAAATGTTTGGGTTGATTTTGTACCTGATATGAGGCAAAGTTATATGCTTAAATATTTCGACAAAATCAGTTTTTGGCATTTCAAAACCAACTTACAATATGCAAACCAAATAGATCTACACTTAAACAGATGAAAATATGCACAAAACTTCGTTACTTTTTGTTATCTCTTAGGTCTAAGTTACACTGATGCTAATATACCTTTCAAAAAGTGTAAATAAGGCTTAACAAGTAATATTAGAAAGTATTTGCTACAAACAAGAGAAATGTGTGAATTGAAACCATGGATACATATTTTATAATTTTTATAATTAAAATAAACATTCTGTAAGAGGCAAAAAAAAAAAATTTTTTCAAAAAAAAGAATTAAAGCGAAAAATCCATTGCGTTTCAAACTTTGATTTAAAACAAAAAATAGCCAAAGTTTACATAAAAAAAACCAAGAAAAAAATATATAGGTTTTATTGATCATGATCACACTAGGTTTGGAAGACAGTCAAAGCAGAAAAACACGAAGAACAACAATTTGTAATATGGCTTTCTTGTATACACAGAAATCCAATTACAATCTTTTGAAAGCAAGATCCGCCAAAAATCAGTGCATTAAACAAAATTATTGAAAGAAAAATTTAGAGTTAAAATATATACAAAAATAAAATGTATAGTTGGCAAAATTTCGGATATCAAGCTGTGCTTCAAAATCCTTGTCGTTCACTTCACTAAAACAACAAAAAAGTAACACGAAAAATGTCTAAGCAATTTTAGCATACGATCTTCCTAAATAACATAGTATAATATAATAATAAATTAGGAAAGAGAAAAACATTCTGTCTCCCACTTACAGTACCATGCTTTGAAACGGGAAAAAAGCAAAGTCAGCTAATAATTACATTCCACCGTGTAACGTCAACACGAATGTTGGAGGATGAAGATGATGATGATGATGATGATGATGATGAAGAACAAAATCGGAAACTGACATTCGCCTATCTCGTGAAACTACTATGCCTCCTCGCTCGCTTACGCTCGCTGCGGGGGCAATTACCCCCGTGTTGCTATGATATAGGTCGTTTGTGCCTTATGCTTAGCATTTTCTTTACGTTAAGACACATTTGTATTTCATTGCCCCCGCAGCGAGCGTAAGCGAGCGAGGAGGCATAGTAGTTTCACGAGATAGGCGAATGTCAGTTTCCGATTTTGTTCATCATCTTCATCATCATCCTCCAACTTTCATGTTGACGTTACACGGTGGTATACAATTATTAGCTGACTTTGCTTTTTTTCCATGTCAAAGCATGACACCGTAGGTGGGAGACAGAATGTTTATATATTTTCCTAATTTATTATTATATTATACTATGTTATTTAGGAAGTTCGTATGCTTAGACATTTTTCATATTACTTTTGTGTTGTTTTTGTGAAGTGAACGACAAGGATTTTAAAGCACAGCTTCAAATCTGGAATTTTGTCCACCATTTTTGTATATGTTTTAGCTCTAAATCTTTCATTCAATAAATTTTATTCAATGCACTGATTTTTGGCGGATCTTGCCTTAAAAAGATTTTAATTGGAGAAAGAAAGCAAAATGACCAATTTTTTGAGGGGGGTGACTAAAGATTTTAATTGGATTTCTGTGTATGCAAGAAAGCCTACAAATTGTCGTTCTTCGTGTTTTTCTTCTTTCTGTCCTCCAAAGATCATGATCAATAAAACATTTTTATATTTTTTTCTTGTGTTTTTTGTAAACTTTGGCTATGTTTTGTTTCGAATCAAAGTTTGAAACGCAGATTTCTAAGGATTTTTCGCTCTAATTGTTTTTTTTTTTTGAAAAAGTTTTTTTTTTCTTTTGGCTCTTACAGAATTTCTTTAAAAAATCTTAATCTTATTTTGAGTATAAAAATACGTATCCATGGTTTTAGTTCACACATTTCTTTTGTTTGTAGCAAATACTTTCTGATGTTACTTGTTAAGCCTTATTTACACTTTTTGAAAGGTATATTAGCATCAGTGTGACATAGGACTATGTTTGTTTTTGTTTCCGTTGTATAGGCTTGCAATGTATAGCTTGCTGCGTGTACAAATTGGAATGTTTGAGCGCGGGGGCATTTTTAGCTAAAGCTACATGCTAGTTATAATCTAACTAGTATCCCGTGTAAAACAATTTTACAGGTTTTAATTCTGAAAATGACGTCTCAAAAAATGGTGACGAAAAGTTAAATCACAGAATAACGAACAGAAAGTGCATCAGTGTTGTAAGTGCTGTAAACTCTCTCTAATTCCCTAAACCCTAACCTTAAGAAAAAGAAACAGACGGTGCAGGTACCATAAAATTCGATCCATAAAATTAGAGAGGTCGAACTTGGAAGTTCTAACTGTATTGCTGAACTCTAAAAAATATAACAAAAAAACACTCTTCACACTTTTAATTAAAAATCTCTAGGTATTCCGGCTAAGCATTTTTAGTTCAACACTGGAATAATGAACAGAAAAACTTTTTATCAGAAGATCTGAAACACATCAAAATATTCATAATGAATCTTTCACGATACGATATTATGCAGTAGTAAAAATAAATTATGCGTACAGGTAAACAACAAAAAGATTCAAATCGCTGTAACTGTTCATGGAATCCAAACCCCAATGTAAATAAAAGCCAAACGCGAAAGTCGTAAAAGTGTCAAAATGTTAATTGTAAACAATTGCGATCTTCTTTACGAACCCAGAACGTCATGATTATAAACCATGATATTCATTTCTTCAGTCGCGTATTATTGGAAAAGTAATGACGCAGAAACCCTATTAATACTATAAAAAAAACAAAACAAACAAACAAAAAAGTTCTAAAGCGTACTTACCCTAAACACATTAATAAATCTTACTAAACTTTCGTTGTTGTCTTTTGTTTCTTGATCTCGCGAACAATCAAAACATTTGAAACGATGAAAATGCAATGTAAAGGTATCTTTCCTTATACTAATCGTAGAAAAATATTAACCGTGGTCTGGCACACTTTTATGAATAAATGGTCGCAAGAACGACCCGAAATTTTAGAGAGTGAACGCGTGAAAAAAGCGGATGCACACTCGTAGTTAGTATATAGATTACTAATTGGTGTTGTTCATATTTGTCTCCTGTGTTGATTGTTAGTTTCAACTCCCTGATATATAATGCTTCCAAAATCATTAAATGGCTATTTGACCTCAATGATGACGCTAAGATCGTTACGTCATCGAAAGCAGGGTTGTTGTTACATCTTGTCATATGACATGTTCTTTCTTCTATTTGCAAAATCAATGGCGGTCAACCTGATTGGCAACAGATTGCACCCTGATCAATAGTGCTCAAGCATAATCAACCTAAGATCAAACGTTTCTGAATGGAGATTTGGTTTTACACAGAGCCATAGAAATAACAGTAGAAGGTTGCTGCTGTTCATGTTTTATTTGCTAGAGGTTGATTTACGTACTTATGCGTTGAGATTGATACCGAACTGCACTTTTTGTACTATATCAAGCTTGCGTTCATATAACTGATGTTACAAATTGAGTCCATCAATTATCAAAATTGTCAAAAATTATCAAAACTTGTGGTCAAAATCTTGTTTCATTGGCTTGGATCAGTCAGCAAAAAGTTTATTCATGTCTCGTTTTTTCAAACATTTTTGTGAGAACTTATGGTATGTATTGCCTAAAACAATAGCATAAATGGACAAAATGCGAGACTTGTAATTATTTCTGCTAGAAAATGGATTAAAAGCACATGTTAGAGTTAAGTGCTTAGTTGCATAAAGCAATACGCTTTCCCGGTGTACCCTGTTCGTCAGTGGCGAAAAGCATGACTAAATGCCGTTTAGACGAATTTTGCGATGGGTGAAATTAAAGACATTATATAAAAGGCTATGGCAATAAATTACAATTAGGTAGCTTTGAATTGTATTGTTTAAATGGTTCATGAAAGTTATGGCTACAATTATGCAAATGTCTCAAACAATTAAATGCTCTTTTGTTCTGTTTTAAAATCTGTGGTGAGTGCATAATGAACATCTCCATCGTAGGCGTTTTCGCGTATGATACATCTTTCTTTCGTGCTCACTTGACGGTTGACGATATAGTATTCAATACCATCATCATCTTCCCTGTCAAAAACTATCTGTCCTATCATGTTTTGTGGAATGTCAAAGCTTCTGATACAATGAGCAAATCTCTCTCTATGATCTTTGTAAAATAATCCGACTTCGTCTTGCATTGTTTCTTTTAAGGAATTAGACATTTTGCTTCAATCAAACCTTTTACAACCTTTTTTTTTCTTCTTTCTTTTTTCCTATTGCAGCGTAAAATGAAATCTGTAGCGTGGCATAAAGTTGCATAATATATATGCATTGTGATCATAAATGCAATTGGTATTTCAGGATTCCGTAAATGACACGAAAATAGATTCAACGGAATGTTCGTGCTTTATGTTTTTGGCATTCGTTTCTCATGATTCTCGTATATAGAAGTAGATGGTGAAGACAATTTCCCAATATGAAAGCTGAAAGAAGAAATCTCTTTATTTTGAGATCGATTAGTCCATACATTAGATCTTATTTTTATTTTTATCTTTCTATCTGTCAAGATCTTATTTTAATACTCGATTAATTTGATTAATGAGAGCATATCGATTTTTTTTGCAGGCATTAAGCGAATTTAATCGTTTTATGTGGTTATTTACTCATCGATTTTAATCAGTAATTGCCTTATTACGCAGTAAAATAAATTATCGTCGAACACCATAAAATATGTCCAAAATTCGTTATCTCCATAATTCTACACTGTTTCGTGGTTATAAACATTTAGGAAAGTTCATTTTCTGAGAAGGAGAGAATAGGAAGATGGCAAAAGAGAACCAAATCGATTTAAATTCAAGAATAGATCTACTTATTACTTCTCCGAAGACTTGGATCCCAAAAGCTCTCGCGTGGGTCCAAGGCCTGTTTTCAGAGAAATTCTGACCTTAGAAGTATCGGAAGTAGTTGAAGAAAATCTCAATTTCTGGAACACTAATCTTACTAAATTGCTTTCGATATCTTAAGAAATGATTCACAAATACTTAATTTATGGAAAAAGCTTCAACAACAAATCAATAGGTGCAAGCAAGCATAAAATTCTTGGTTACCAGTTATTTAGAGAAAACTATGTAAAGAAACTTAGAGTAAAGTCGAACGTTACAGTGGAGAACTTCGCTTTCTGATTTAATGTTTTGTTGCTGCCTCAATTAAAAAAGAAAAGTATACCGTTTCTTTTCATTTATATCAAGTAATTGGTGATGTATTTTACGCTAAATATAGTTGGAAAGCTGGTGCTGGAGGTTGTTGTAACCATATGTTGCTGCTGTATTATATCAGATGGTGGAATATAAAACTCTAAATTTAAAGACTGCACCAGATGATAAAGCATGCACAGACGTATTGCAAAAATTGCATCGGCTAGGAAAAACAAAAAATTCAAACCTTATCAAATTCTCAGAATTGCTTTTTTTAATGCAGATATTGATAATGACATTAAAACAAGTCGTAAACGAATCTGAGAGCATGGGAACAGAGAGGAAAAAATCATAAAACTTAGAAGGATTTGCCATCTATTGGAAAAAGGCCTGTTATTTGAAAATTATTACAAGGAAACATTTACAAAACCATGTACATTTTTTGTCACATCTGTTAAGAAGTACCAGAGTAATAAAGGCAATGCTTCAAGTAACAACACTTCTCGTAATGCAAGGCAAACCTAAATCGACATAATTGGCTCTAATAACGTGAATTTAACAAGGCTGACTTTACCACAACAAAAATTTATTTGTGCCAATTTACTTGTAGAAAACGATGACAGAGAAATTGAAGAAGCTACATTAAGTCAGACATTTTCTACTAGATGGCATCATGAAAGAAAGAAGCGAACCACTGCTTTAAATTTTGGTACAGTTATTAACAGACACCATACACTTCACCCAAAGTCATAGTTTTGAATTTATTTATTAATTTATTTTATATATTTGGTATTGTTTTACGTGGCTAGCTTCACTCAGTTGCTATGGCATCTGCTTTCCAGGAGAGGCCACGGCTTAGGTTGGAGGCACTTGGGATTTGACACTCATGAGTGACACAAACCAAATCAAGGGCCTGCGCTCTTCTGGATGACCTCCTGCAACACCCGACATATCATCTACCCAATTTCCCTCACATAGCATGGGTCGACCCGGCGCTATAGTACAATCACTCGCGCAAGGGGAATTGAACCCCGATCTCTCGCACGATTTACAAAAGTGATGGCCACAGTACTACGGCGCCACACAACACACCACAAAACTTTTACAAACACAAAAGTTCTATTCCAATTTTTGTGAATCGGGCAAAGAAAATGAAGGCAGTGCTATTAAAAAATATGAAGAACTTTCTCAAAATTCAGTCACTAAATGTGGTTTTCTTATAAATCTCAAGTGTCCTTAGTTAGGTGCAGGTCCTGATGGTATCGTTTCAAACAAAGGTGGTGGTGTGGAAATTATAGAAATTAAATGTCCTTCTTTGAAAAAAAACATAAAAGATAGAGGCGCCTTGTGCTGGTAATAACTTTTACTTTATATAACTATTTTCGGAGTAATCGAGGAAAGTTACGCATGCGCAACTTAAAGCGTATGTTTGAATACAGTGTTCCCGCCCAATTTTGCTCACAAGTCAATTCTTTTCATACGGTTCAGACGACCCGCCCGATACGAGCACTTGCAGCAGATGTTTGATATCGGGAATGTCGGAGCGACACAGATTACTATACCTACCTATACGGTTTCTTCTGGAAAAATAGAAAAAGTCAATCCCATTTTCATTGTCAAGGTTTGATGGCAATAACCGTTACAAATGATATCGAATTTTTTGTTTTTAATGTTGGTGTACATGTTGCAACAATCGAATTTAAAAGAGAATAATGGCTTGGGTGTTCACTTCCATAATTAACAAAATTTTATTTTGAGTTTATAATGGATAAAGTTTTCACAGATTGAAGTATATAAGACGCTGAACGTATACAGTGCATTCGTTTTAAAGTGTGAATACTTTTTACATCTGGAAATATTTCTAGTTTATAATACACTTCAGTCATCTTCATCAAGTACTAGTTGTGGCAAAAACTTTATCATCTAACAACAAACCACTCAAATCTTTTCAAGTTCTCCTGCCATTGATTCGATAGCTCTTTCTACAAGAACTGGAACTGATGCAATGTTTCATTTTCTTTTTCTATTTTTTTCTATTGTCAGTTAAGCTATAGTTAAAATGGCTGATATATTTAACAAAACATATTCTGGAATGTCATTGTCCAATTCAAAGCCTCTGTCAACCATTACTAAATCTCCAGGCTCTAATAATTTATAAAGACTACTTTTGTCATTTGTTATTATTTATTATTTATTTTTCAAGATGCAGCGTGTATCAGAGAGATGCGTTTATTAGAGGAAATGTGGCAAAGCTCTGATGTGTAAACCACTGTTTAATGTGCAATTCGCCATCCCCAGAGCTAAAAATTACTATACATATATAGCTGAAAACAGAAACACGAAGACGTGTAACATTTTTTATTTACAGACTGAATATGACTGTAAAATGGGTCTTCAGTCTGGCTTTTAAAAACGATGAACGTTCATCATCAAAATCGATCATTAAAATTGATCTATTGAAATTTTACAGTTTACATCGACTCTTCATTTTTACAGCAGATTAAAATTTAGAAATGAAAACTTTTCATTGCTTATCGCAGAAACTTGGTTGTATGGATTTGATTTTAAGGGACAGATCTAGGAAGTTTTTTATTCCAGCCCCAAATTTAACGCCTAAGCCTCGCGTGCCTCGCACGTCCACCTAAAGGCACCAACGAAAATTTAAAGAGTCTAAATTGTCTACATATGTTATATGTTGCTACAAAACACGTCTTAACTGAACGCTTCTATAGTTGGAAATGTCATCAATAGTTTCTATTTACTCATCCCCTATATAAACAACGTCGACTAATCTATATATTAATAGCCGATTCTCCGTCTGTCTGTCTGTTTGTTTGTTTGTTTGTTTGTAAGTCACGCAAAATGGTAGATTGAGTTGTGAGCGAAATTATTTCTTTTTTTGTGTGCGACGTGAGTTCGAAGCATATATATTGCAACCCCAATCGAACGTGACTTTTTTTGGCTGATGAACTAATAGGAATAACGTTTTGTTTTTATTATTATTGTCAGTTTTATGTTCCACGTTGACTTGGCTTTAAAAACAGTACATCAACTAAGAAACTAACTGATTAAACATTTTGGACAAAAAGCAGCCATGGCAGAACGTGGTAGCATGTTCGGTTTGCCAGTGTATCTTAACGTATCCTTGCCTGACTGTCTGAGACGGGTGAACTTTTTTTTCGAGCAATAAAAATGTTTAAAAACCTATAGGTAAAAAAAGAGTATCATAAAACAAAATATTTTTTTTTTTGCTTTTGTCATAATAGTTGTCTTAATTTGTTTTAATCGATTTCTTTTAATCTATTTTAATCTGATCGAACGTTTTTTTATTCACTTTATTCATTTAGCACGTGCCTTTTTTTCTCTCCTCCCGTGTGATCTTTTTAAGAAGAGAAACCATTTCCCCCTTACGTTTGATAGCACCCATCTTAGAGCGCGTAACTTTTTTAAAACAAAAGTTAATAAAAAGTTGAAGTTTTCTCTCTATACGTTTTGAGTGTATTGTTACACTGATAAAAGATTGGTTTTACCAGAGGTTGTGACTTCGAATCTGCTTCTGGTTGAACACAAGTTGTACGAGCCGTTTATAAGGAAATTTGACGTTTATTGATACAGTGATACAGAGCTGGTGGACATGGGCGGCGAGCGACGCCGCCTTGGCGGCTAGTCTATATATTAATACCCGATTCTCCGTCTGTCTGTTTGTTTGTTTGTAAGTCACGCAAAATGGTAGATTTCGCTTCGAAAGAAATCGGGGATCTGCAACGGAGAGATCGCGGAGATCTGAAGAAAATTAGGGGGTATAAACAGAAAAAAATGGCTTCTAAGAAAAAAATGGCTTCTAAAAAATAGCGATAATTGCATGAAATTGTAATATTTTTAACTGAAATATATGTACATGAGTAATATAAAACAATTTATAACTTAATATTTCCACAATACTTAAGAATGACCTTTAGTTAATCCACTTTTAAGCGTTTGTTAACCCCCGCTCAATGTCATGGCAACAATTGGAAACTGATCAGGTTTGCTTTGAACAAATTTTCATATATTCGCGCGAAAAGAAAGTGAAGAAAGTTGAGAAAAAACGATCATTTCGTTTGCCTAAAGACAACAAAGAAAAGTTGTGTTTGCTTTTTTGTTTATTGTTGTCTATTTAGCTAGGTAAACTGACAAAAAACACAAGGCCTGTTGTGTTTTTATTTTTGTGGTGATAATAAAAATTATATAAATGGATATATACATTCCTGTATAGATTGTTCTTTTGTTTGAGTTTTTTCTCAACGAGTTATGAATTCTGATCATGACTATGGAATCCCTCAAAGGTTTGCATTGCCTAGATCACAATTTGATAGAGATGTAGTTGATGCACGGCAACAACATCAACAACAACAACCCCCTGCTGATGACCCTCAACAACGTCGTCGCATTAGAAATGCTGAACGACAAAGGAGATACCGTGCAAATCAAAGTGAGATTCGTGCTCAATTGAGAAGGGAGAGGGATGCACAACTTCAAAGACAGCGACGGGCTAATGAGCAACCGGAACAAGTTGCTGCTCGACTTGAAGTGCAAGCTCACCGACAACAGGCGCGAAGAGATAACGAGCAACCTGATCAAGTAGCTGCTCGACTTGAAGCGCAAGCTCACCGCCAACAGGCGCTAAGAGATAACGAGCAACCTGATCAAGTAGCTGCTCGACTTGAAGCGCAAGCTCACCGACAACAGGTGCTAAGAGATAATGAGCAACCCGAACAAGCTGCTGCTCGACGTGCATCTGATGCTCAGCAGCACCAATATGTTAGAAGCAATGAGCAACCCGAACAAGCTGATGCTCGACGTGCAGCTAATGCTCAACAACACCAAAGAGCATATGTCCGAAACAGACGAGTGCGCAGGGCTCGCTTTTTAAATGCTGCACGGATCGATATTGAAAACAATAATTTACCTGACATTCATTCTTTAGGTGAATTTAACGTTTCATGGGAACATTGTGGAGCACTCAAATTCGACCGTGAAACTAATTTTAAATGTTGCACAAATGGAAAGGTACATCTTCCAAATTTATTAAATTATCCGCCTGAGTTAAGGAATCTTTTACTTGATGATTCTGCACTGGGTAAACATTTCCGTAAGTGTATTAGAGTTTATAATAATGCATTTAGTTTTGCTTCTCTGTCAGCTAATCTACGTCCGCCCCCAGGAAATGGGCCTCCATGTTTTAGGATATGTGGACAACTGCTACATAGGTATGGAGCACTGCATGCTAATGAAAACCAAGTGCCTATGTTTAGCCAACTGTATATTATCGAAGCTGCTAATTCGCTTGACATGCGTATGCAAAACCCTTCCAATGCGGATTGCAACAGAGACTTGATGGGGCAAATACAAACGGTCATTAATAGAGTTTCACCTTATGCCGCAGCATATCGTAACTTGGCTCAGGTCGAACGAGAAGAAGAAGAAAGGGCGCTCTTAGAAAATAGACCAACCTCGGTAGTGGGTATGTATATGCGTGAAGGTGAAGACAGGAGGAGATACAATGCTCCACATCACGAAGAAGTCGCAGCAATTTTTGTAGGTAATGACGGTGCACCTCCTGCTGGTAGAAATATTGTAGTGTATCCAAGAGATCAGCCCTTGCGAAATATTTCTTACATGTCGACAAACATTGACTCCATGATGTATCCAATAATTTTTCCTAGAGGTGATCCTGGATGGAGTCCGAACATGAATCACGTACAACAGCATGCAACTGAAAGGCGGAATAAAATTACACAATTGCAGTATTACATTTATCGTATTGCCATTAGACGTGAATTTTCTGCTTTACATTTAGCTGGAAAACTATTTCAACAGTTTGTTGTTGACAGCTATGTCAAAGTGGAGGGAGCGAGACTCGACTTCATACGCCAGAACCAAGAACAACTACGGGCGGATAGCTACACAGGCTTGATGGACTATTTGGAGGAAGCTGCCCATGAACGAAACCTCCGTGCGGGTAATATCGTTGTATTGCCATCTACGTTTTCAGGTTCACCGAGAAATATGCACCAATTGTACCTAGATGCTATGGCATTAGTTTCGAAAAAAGGTAAACCAGATTTATTTTTAACTTTTACATGCAATCCTAAATGGCCTGAAATTGTTCAAAATCTTTTGCCTGGTCAAACCGCATCAGATAGGCCAGATCTGGTTGCACGAGTATTCAAATTGAAGTTGGAAACTCTTAAAAACGATATTATCAAAGATTCTGTTCTAGGTGTATCTGTAGCACAGGTGGATGTTATAGAATTTCAGAAAAGGGGTCTACCTCATGTGCACATGCTGTTGCATCTTGGCAACGAATTTAAGTTGCGCAATGGTGATGACTTTGATTCATTGATATCAGCACAAATTCCAAATCGCGATCAAGAACCAGAACTTTATGAAATCATCAAATCCTGCATGGTCCATGGTCCATGTGGCCATTTGAATGTGTCTTCACCGTGTATGCAAGATGGTAAGTGCAGCAAAAATTTTCCAAAGCAGTTCAACAATGGAACTGTTTTAAATGTGGATGGCTATCCTTTATATCACCGACCAGATGACGGAAGAACTGTTCGAATTCGGAATATGGATCTTGACAACAGATGGATCGTCCCACACAATCCTTTCCTCAGCAAAAAGTACAATGCACATATAAACTTAGAGGCCTGCGTTTCCATTAAAAGTGTCAAGTATTTGTACAAATACATTTACAAAGGACACGATACTGCTCATATTGAAATCAATGAGCGAATAGATCATGACGAAATCAAAACTTTTTTAGATGCAAGGTATGTATCTGCTCCAGAAGCTGTGTGGCGTTTATGCTCTTTTCCAATGCACACTCAAAGTCATGCAATTTTACGACTTCCTGTTCACCTTCCAAATGAGCAACAGATTTTTTTCAGAGAAGGACAGGAACAAGCAGCACTGGAAAGAGGACAAGAGCACACCAAGTTAACTGCTTGGTTCGAATTGAATCGTGTTGACGAACAGGCACGTCAATATTTATATCCTGATATCCCCCACCATTATGTGTTTCAAACACGACAACATAAGTGGGTGACACGTCAGCGTGGAGCAGAAAAAATTGTAAGTAGAATGTACAATGCTAGCATTCGGCAGGGTGAAAGGTATTTCTTACGTGTGCTGTTGTTACATGTTCCTGGTGCGACTTCCTTTGAATACCTTAGAACTGTTAATGGGATTTTATATAGATCTTTTAGGGAAGCGTGTATTGCACTTGGACTATTGGATGACGATACTTTGTGGATACGAACCATGGAAGAACTTGGCGAATCAGCAACTCCCTCTAAAATTCGCAAAGCGTTCTCTTTCATTCTGATCCATGGAGAGCCAAGCAATCCAGCTGAGTTGTGGGAAAGATTCCGTGCTCACATGATTGAAGATTTTTTGAGACACCAGCCGGAAGTACAGGCAGAGCAGTCAGCTCTTGGTAAAATTCAGGAAGTCCTGCAGCAATTTGGTAGGGTTGTTACTGACTTTGATTTGCCTGCTTTTGAACAAGCTATTGCTGTTGATCTACCAAATGCTGATGAAATGAGGGAAGAGGCCATCAACATGAGGAACACGTTGAATGCTGACCAACTTGCTGTTGCTGATGCAGTCCTAGATGCAGTGGCAACAAACGACAATAATAATGCTAAAGTTTTCTTCCTTGATGGACCCGGTGGAACAGGTAAAACTTTCACGTACAATTACATCATTCGCGAGGTTATTGGAAGAAACCTATCAGTAAGTACGTGTGCATGGACTGGAATTGCAGCAACACTGTTACAAAATGGTAAGACAGTCCATTCTCTTTTTAAATTACCTGTTCCTGTATTGGACAATTCAACATGCAATGTCAAGCCTAACAGTAGGCATGCCGATTTTTTGCGTAGTCAGCATATTTTGATATTTGATGAGGCAAGTATGATTCCTAAGCATGCACTTGAGGCTATTGATAGAATGTTCAGAGATATCTGTAACAGTGATGTGCCTTTTGCTGGAAAGGTTGTTCTTTTAGGTGGTGATTTTAGACAGACTCTTCCAGTAGTGAAAAGAGGCAGACCAGCTCAGATAGTGGAGGCATGCATCAAGAGCTTTGTCTTGTGGCCAATAGTGCAAATCTTTCATCTAAATGTCAACATGAGAGCTGCACCTGGGGAAAGTGGATTTGCAGAATTCCTACTTGAATTAGGAAGTGGAACGATACCGAAAAAAGTGGATGAGCCATTTAAGGACTCCATCGAAATTCCGCACGAATGTGTTGTGCACGAAAATAATGATATCGTCCATTCTATTTTTAGTGATGCTGGAGGAGAGGATATGTCGAGTCGTGTAATTCTGACACCGACCAATGATGAGGCTTTAGTAATTAATGAACGGATTCTTCAGGGAATGCCTGGTGAAACAGCCACGTACTTTAGCGTCGATTCTGTTGTTTCTGATGAGCAAGAAGAGATTGACCTGTATCCGATGGAGTTCATCAATTCGCTTACTCCTTCTGGAATGCCTCCACACCGGTTGAACTTGAAAGTCAACAGTATAGTGATGCTGCTGAGAAATTTATCGTTGAAGGACGGTTTATGCAACGGCACCCGATTAGTCATCCGTAATCTCCGAGAGAATATCCTTGATTGTGAAGTGCTGACGGGTATCTCCGCTGGAAATCGGGTGCTCATTCCTAGAGTAACATTGTGTCCCAACGATACCAACCTTCCGTTTCAGCTGAAGCGTACACAATTTCCTCTCCGTTTGTCCTACGCAATAACCATAAACAAAAGTCAAGGTCAGACTTTTGAACGGGTTGGTATTTACATGCAAAGGCCTTGCTTCAGTCACGGTCAACTGTATGTTGCATTTTCACGAACACGACGCTTTGAAGCAGTGAAAGTAAAGGTTTGTAGAACTTTGCAGCAAGGCTATGTTAGAGAGAGATGCTACACTAGAAATGTAGTCTACCAACAGGTATTATGAATATTTTTACCTTGCAAAAATATTTGTGCAATTGATATTAAATGTTTTGAATTGAAACTTTACGCAAGGTTAATGAGGAGGCATCACATTACATTACCTGGGAATTAAATTGGTGTACATTGAATTGAATAATACTGAAATTAAAGCAGTTTACATTGAAATTACATTGAAATGAATTACATTGAAATGAATTACATTGAATTGAATTACATTGAATTGAATTACATTGAATTGAATTACATTGAATTGAATTGAATTGAATTGAATGAGTATAGCATTAGATTAGATGACCTAGAAATTAGATTAGTTTACATTAAATAGATTAGATTGAATATGCCAAATGATTAGTATATAGCATTAGATTAGATTACCTTGAACTTAGTAGATTGAAGATTGAATAGATGATGGAAAAATATGGAAGCGGCATGGAGCCGGGTGGAGGAGGGTATGAAAGCGGCATGGAGCCGGGTGGAGGAGGGTAGGCAAGCGGCAAAAAGCCGTTGTATGTGTGACATATTGTAATTTATTCTCTTTTTTTGAGATTCTGATGTCATTGAAAAGGCAGTTTTATCATTGTTATACAGTAACATATGGCCATACATGTTGAACTGCATGGTTTCTTTTAAAAATTGGTATGAATGTTTCGCTTACAATTCTTTTCCTTTTTTAACCTGATAGTCCATTACTATTTTTTGTACCTGCAGTTCTCTTAGATTTTCTTTTCTTTTTTAGATAATGAGACAAAGCGTAAACCTCTACACATAATTTGCATGTTGTGTAGCTTTGGATTGAGACACTTGGGTAAGAAATCTTTTGAAAATATTCCTCCTAACTTGAGGCTTTGCTAACAAATTGAAAGTAGATTCAGTTAGATTTTTTCACAAGTTCATGTTGTGAGAACAACTTAATTTCATATGTTTAGAGTTTGCGTATAGTCGTAGAATAGAAAATACATATCAGCTTAATGTGAAGAAAGATGAAATTTCGTTGCACTTGAGAGATTGGTCTATGTTTATTGAGATAATAGAAAGTTAGGAAGTTAGACATGGCTGCATGTTCACAAGTGGTTTTGTTTATAATTCAGTGACATCCCCCACCCTATCTATACGGTTTCTTCTGGAAGAATAGACTTAATCAATCCCCTTTGGCTTGGGATAACCAGGAGTTTTTTCCCTGGAGTCGGTATAATAATCACATGTGTTTCATATATTCTTGAGAAAAACTAACTTGAGAACATGCTTATAAGAAGTAACTTGATCCATAGTTTTTCTCTATAAAAGTGTTTAAAGTGATTTCAAATTTATCTCATTATACATTGTAAATATATATTGAGAATATATAACTTGAACTATTGTCCAATATTTTTAGCATTAGCATTAAACGTTATATGTTGCTTTTCTGTATCTCATTCATGTTGTCATATGGACTATTGTACCTTTAACACCTAGAATACTTTTAGTCAACGTTCGTATTATTACATGTTAATGACATAGTGACTGCATGCAGCGGCAGTTGCGGCGTTATGTAAGCACCTATGATAATTTCATTTTGTTTTATGAATACTGATTTCAATTCTATAAAATGCTTCATTAAATCTTTGTTTTTCTTTTCAGTTCGAAATTTGAATAATAATAATAATATAGGTATGTCCATTTCCTTTCGCAAAATATTTCTATGGTTCTCTAAAAAATATACTTTTTTGGTTGTTGCTTATTAATTTTTTTTGTTTTTAGATATGGAGCGGCTGCTTCGTAAGTAGCTGTTATAGTCGTTTCCTATTTTTTATAATTGGTTTTAATGTGTAGATATGTCATTTCTAATTCATTCCATAATTTAGAAAATTTACAAATTGACGATGGCCGGGAGCCGGACCCGCAAATCAGTAAGAATTCAAATAACCTTCTTATCATTATCATTCTTCAATTATTAACAAAAGATAATTTCTTATTATAGTTGCAGTATATACCAGATTCCTGCGGGAACAGCTGGCCCGAGGAGGGCCAACCACCGATGCCGCCCTCGGTTCGTGGGTGCGGCATGGAGGAGTTTTTCTCCCTCCAGACCAAACCCGCGGTAGGGGCCGGGGGCAGAACCGCAATTACCACAGGCCGCGGCCATACTAAATGTTTGTGTTTGTGTTTGTGTTTTTTATGTTTTGTTTTTTTGTTTCATGTTGTTTTATGTTTCATGTTTGTTGAATTATAAATGTTGAATTATAAATCTTCTTCGGTTCTTTTCTTGATTCCCCTCTTTCCATGCCATTATATTTTTTGTGAACTCTTTTGGGGGAGGCATCCTGAACATGGGCGGCGAGCGACGTAATCAAAATCTTCGAACGATGATGTCTCTGTAACGGTTGATCGTAGCGGAACGATCCCATACATTTTTTTGATCAGTTTTTCAAGCTCTACAACATGGAAACACTTACCATTGCCAATTCCTTAATTTGATTTTTCGTGAAGTCAATGCATGCTGAACATGGGCGGCGAGCGACGCCGCCTTGGCGGCTAGTCTATATATTAATAGCCGATTCTCTGTCTGTTTGTTTGTTTGTTTGTAAGTCACGCAAAATGGTAGGTGAGCTGCGAAAGAACTCATTTCTTATTTTTTTACGCGATGTCAGTGTGAAACCATTGTATTGAGACCCTGATCGAATGCGACGTTTAGGGAAAATTATCTCGATAACCAATACGGATAACTGACGTTTTTTGGGGTCCGCGATACAGGCGATGGGGTGACGAAAAATTTGGGTCTAATTTTTTGGAGGAGGGGTCTGTGACGTCATCAAAATCTTTGAACAATGATATCTCTGTAACGGTTGATCGTAGCGGAACGATCCCATACATATTTTTGATCAGTTTTTCGAGCTCTACAACATGGGAACACTTTCGGTTGCCAATTTCTAAATTTTATTTCTTGTGAAGTCAACGCATGCTGAACATGGGCGGCGAACGACGCCACCTTGGCGGCTAGTCTATATATTAATAGCCGATTCTCTGTCTGTTTGTTTGTTTGTTTGTAAGTCACGCAAAATGGTAGATGTGAACTGCGAAAGAGAGTCAGCAATGTAAGATCACACATTATTTTTCTTCTTGTGCGCGACGTCAGTGTGAAGTTAGTTAGTTAGTTAGTTAGTTAGTTGTGCTTTATTTCACGTTGACTATATGCAGAATCTACATATACAAATATAAAAAAAAGAACATAGCTTTTCAATAGTTTAGCTAATTAAAGTCAACAATATAAATCTACAATTACACAAAGCACAAGAAATGAAAATTCACAACACAAAAAAATATTCCTCGATTTTCAGAGAATTTATGTCCTATGCATGCCCAACATTAATAAATCCTAAATCAGGAATGTTGCTTTTGCAAAGTCTACATGGGCAGTTCTCTGGAGCCCATTGCCTGATTTTGTTTTTGAAGGAAAACAGTGTTTTCAAACTCTTAATTTCCTCTGGTACAAGGGCCCAGGTAGCTTAGGGATTCTAAACCATAATGTACTGTTCTAACATTTTGAATCGAAAAGTCGTTTCTTTTTCTCAAAGTCTTTTCATTTCCATTTATTTTAAAATTTTCACTCATCAAAACTGTAGATAATCCATTTTTTATTTTATATAGCTCAATGGCCAAACTTTGTAAATTTTTTTGATGTATTGTGAATGAGTTTTCTTTTCTTGGAAGTTGAGCAAAAGACGACTTTCTGTCATTATAGATAGTTCTTAAACATCGCTCATGTAGCCGATTGATTCTATTGTTTAATTCCCTGCTGTGGCACATCCATATTAATGGGCAGTAATTAAATTGAGAGTAGAAAAATGTATTCATAAGTAACTTTTTCTTTTCAAAATCCAGGTAAGGCGAAAGAAGAACTATTGCGTTAAGCTTTCTTGAGGCATTTATACACAATCCAGTTACATGTTGTTTAAAAGATAGTTTATTATCAATTTCAATACCTAAAAGCTTTTGACATTTTGTGGAATTACTATTACAATCTGACTGCATTTTCTGATTTAATCAACAAGTGAAATTTTTCTGCATTTGCTTTCATTGAGTTAATCTCGAACCATTTAAATATTTCATTAGTGGCGGATTCAAGCTTTCTCAGTGTGAAATCAAGATTTGCACCAGAAGTATATGGTGTATTATCATCCGCAAAATTAGCGATGTCAATATTATTTACACATAAAAAAAGATCGCAAATAAATGTATTGAAAAGCAGCGGACCAAGAAGAGATCCTTGTGGTACGCCAAAAATAATGTCTTCCCAGGTACTGAGTTTTTCATTTATTTTAATACATTGACTTCTATTTATAAGAAAGCTGCACAAGAATTTTAAGGTTGATTTTTCAATTCAATACGCATTAAGTTTAGCTATTAAAAGTTCGTGAGGTAGACAGTCAAATGCCTTAGAGAGGTCTGTAAGAACAGCACCAAATTGTTCTCCTTTGTCAACAGCTTTTCTCCAATGTTCAATCATTCTGAGCAAACATTGTTGCGCGCCATGACCTTTGCGAAATCCGCATTGATATTTTGAGAGAATCTCTTCAAAATATCCATTCATTTGATTAAAAACTAAAAGCTCGTACACTTTAGAAATATTAGACAAAATACTTACAGGTCTATAATTTTCTTTTTCTAAGTTTGATCCCTTTTTTGTAAACAGGTGACACTTCTGCCAGTTTGAACTTAATTGGAAAGGCAGATCGCATTAATGAATCATTAAAATTGTTCATTATAAATCGAGTAAAGATGTCTTTATTTTGCTTTATTAATTTTGTAGGAATGTCTGTGCTTTGTATTGCTTTAGAATCATCTAGCCTTTATTGCTTTCAGTACTTCATCATAGGTGACTGGCTGCAGAGAAAACTCCGAATTTCTAATGTTAGATTTAATAGCCGTGATGCTTGGATGAGTTTCAAAAGCTCTGATGATTAGATCAATATTCTCTATGCCCAGATTGATGAAAGTTTTGTCATTATCCCAACTCTTGATATCGAGTGAAGAAACTATATTTTTAAAAAAATTTGAAAAAACTATACATATATCCTTTTCAGAGTCAACTATTTTTCCGTTTTCAACAAGTGTAATTTTTTTGTTCTTTCTATCTTTATCTGAGAGCAAAGGTTTAATTACTCTCCAAAACTTTTTATTATCTGTTACTGATTTTACATCAAGGGTGTTATAATACCTTTTTTTTCTCTTGGCGAACTAATTTTGTACAGAGGTTTCTTTGTTTTCTATATGCTGCATTGTATTGAGACCCTAATCGAATGCGACGTTTAGGGAAAATTATCTCAGCAGCCAATAGGGATAACTGACCTTTTTTGGGGTCCGCGGTACAGGCGATAGGGTGACGAAAAATTTGGGTCTAATTTTTTGGAGGAACGGGTCTGTGACGTCATCAAAACTTTTGATCGCCGATATCTCCGTAACCGTTGGTCGTAGCAAAACGATCCCATACATTTTTTTGATCAGTTTTTCGAGCTCTACCACATGGGCACACTCATTATTGCTAATTACTTAATTTTATTTTTCGTGAACTCAACGCAGGCTGAACATGGGCGGCGAGCGACGCCGCCTTGGCGTCTAGTCTATATATTAATAGCCAATTCTCCGTTTGTCTGTCTGTCTGTCTGCCACGCAAAATGGTAGATTGAGTTGTGAGCGAAATTATTTCTTTTTTTGTGTTCGACGTGAGTTCGAAACAAATACATTGCAACCCCAATCGAACGTGACGTTTTTTGGCTGGTGAACCAATAGAGATAACGTTTTGTTTTTATTATTATTGTTAGTTTTATATTCCACGTTGACTTGGCTTTGAAAACAATACATCAACTAAATACAAAGAAACTAACTGATTAAACATCTTGGAAAAAAAGCAGCAGTGGCAGAACGTGACAGCATGTTCGGTTTGCCAGTGTATCCTAACGCTTGCCTGACTGTCTGAGACGGGTGAACTTTTTTTTCGAGCAATCAAAATGTTTAAAAACCGATAGGTAAAAAAAAAGAGTATCATGAAACAAAATGTTTTTTTTTGCTTTTGTCTCAAAAGTTGTCTTAATTTCTTTTAAGCGATGTCTTTTCATCGATTTTAACCTGATCGAACGTTTTTTATTCACTTCATTCATTTAGCACGTGCATTTTTTTCTCCTCCCGTGTGATCTTTTTAAGAGAAACCATTTTTTCACCTAATTCTGACAGCACCCACGTTAAAGCGCGTAAAACAAAAGCTAATATGTTGAAAAGTTTTTTCTCTCTGCGTTTTGAGTGTATTGTTAAACTGATATTTGAATGGTTTAAAATCGTAAATAAAAACCACGTGAAGTTCACGTTCGGAATGCATTGTGTAAAGCAAGAAAGTCTGCTGACATTTTAAATGCGACCGCGACAATGAACGGCTGAGTTAAGAACATGCAAGATTTGAAACACCAGGATCGTATTTCTCTTTACGTGCAAACGAGCTTTATTAAGCGATAAAGCTAGCAGCAAAGGAAGTCTTATCGCTGGTTTTAAGTGCAATAATTTGGAGCAGGTGGTGATACAGCGCAGGCTGAACATGGGCGGCGAGCGACGCCGCCTTGGCAGCTAGTGCCTTATTAATAAATTAATAACTTTGCAGTAAACCACGTCCATGGGTAAACAATGGAAATAATTGTCATGTCAATACCAATAAAACAATGATAATATCAGCAATATGATTATGCTAGTTATGCAAATCTGCAGAATATCAGATATCTTGCAAAGGACCTACAATACCTTAATGGAAATGACCCGAATTGTTCCACCTAAAAAAAGAGGTTAGTTCGACACCAGTAAACTGAAAAAAGATGAACAGTTAAAACAAAATTACCTACGAAAACAAACTAGTCATGTGCATACCAGTAAATTACATATGCACAGAAAAAAAGACTTATAATCTATAAGATGTATGAACGATTGAAATCACTCCATAGTATCTCTTCTCATATACAGCTAATATATTGCTTATCTCTGTATTCATTGTAAGATAAACCGACTTCATCTTGTGTCGTTTCCACTATCACAATTATTTGCAAACAAACCCTTCTTAATGTAATACCCCGTTCACACCAATAAAACCTGTTTCTTTTAAACAAGTTTTGTTTTGATTCAGATCCAGTTTTGAATATACCCGGCCGTTCACACCAGTGCGTGAAGAATTATTATTATTTATTATTAAAATAAATATTTATACGGGATGACTATTCCAGTACTAAAATACTACTATCATATAGGTCCTGTTTATGTACAAGAATAGAAGCATTAAAATAATCTAAAGGATAAGAAATAAAAGATATTTTATTGTATACACATATAAACACTTAAGATTTAAAATATTCCTTGATTTTCGATTTAAAAATGTGAACAGATTTTTCAGTTCTTATTTCAAGTGAAAGCTAGTAGTACAGTTTTGCACCAGCAAAGGCTAGTGATCTACGATGCATTTCTAGCTTGACAGGTGGTAGTCTCAAGATGAAATGATTATTTCGAGTGCCAGGTATCGATCAAACAGGAAAAATTCATTTCTATATTTGGTTAATGCATAGATGTAAATGGCTTAGTAATGATGAAAGCATCACATTGCTTTCTTTCTAGTGCACGACTGAAACCTCTCCTGAATATTTTCTTCAACCCATTAAAGCAGAAATCTTTATTTGCTTTTTTTCCCAATGACTTCATCGTTCTTTCTTAATTATGCTTTTCAACGATTCGAAGAAGTTTATTTTACAACACACATTTAAAACTATATCCCCAATTAATATAGTATACTATATAACCCCACTATATTGTTTCTTTAAAACTTGTTTCAATTGAATAAAACACGTTTTACTTCTGTATGAACGGCTGACAAATATATCTTAGTTTATGGTTTTGCTGTCCTGTACACAAATTCATAGCAAAACTCCCAACATTCCTATTTATATATTTCCCCGTAGGGCGAAATATATGTTAAAATCGGCTTTTTCCTTCTTCTTCTTCTTCTCCTGAGTTCACTTTTATAGCCGCGGTTCAGTATTGAATTTTCACCTAGCCGCCAAAGTAGATAAGAATAGAGGCTAGTCTACAGTGAAGTAGTGCGCCATTTTTTTTCAGTCAGTGCAGATTGTCAGTAGAAGACTTTGCTTTTCCTGCCAGCTTTTAAAATGATTCAAAAGATAAAAGGTTGTTAAATGATGGAAATAATCGTTTTAGTTCAGTTTTGTTATGAAAGGTTTTGTAAAAACTTTTTAATGAACGTGTAAAATACAGAAAAAAATTGTTTTGTTTTTGTTGATAACAATAATGCTATATGGATGATTGGTTGGTAGTTAAATGTTTGGAACAGCAAAACATTTGAAGCTGTGATTTCAGTGCAAAGACGAAAATTCATTATCAATACAGGCTGACGATTTATTTTTATTTTACATCCTGATTTGACAGGATAATGTATATATACAAAATGTATAGCCAAACTGAACTGACACAGCACCACGCACATGATGTACAGCCACCACAAGGGAAACCTTTTATACGTGGAGAACAAGTAGTTCAAACAATTATGTTAATTCAAAGAGTACATTACAAAAACAGCAAGTAAAAACGTGATGTCGTATATGCAATCCGACATAAGAATCTGTAAATTAAATCAAACCAGAACTCAAATTTCTTTTTTTAGCTTCGTAGTGATTTCGTTATGGATGTGTATTTTTACTACCAAAATCTGTTTGTTTTTTTCATTTGAGATTTACGAAAGTCATTTTTATCAGATAGTAAATAATGAGTGTCCACATATTTTTGTGACTGAGATGTTTATTCTGAATACTTGAATTTAATTTTATAAATTGTCACTTTTAAGACCATCTCCTTTTGGAAAATAACTCTTGTCCTAATTTGAAATGCTACACAGTACAAATTTTGTTTTTGATAGTTATATATTTGCTGTCTACCCCAAAGTATTTTTAATACTTAGACTGTAGTATTAAAATTAGGTTTGACAATTTTCTTTTCTTCTTTTGTAAACTTGTAAACAAATTTCATTGTATGATGTTGTAAAATAGTTTAATGCAAGTTACGAAAAGCTGTGTTCTGTCGAATTACATTGTTTGCCATGATATTACTGTGTAAAAGGATGTCAAGCTTCTGCAGCAATGAAGATCATACGTTTATTATGATGAATTTACCTTATACATATTGATGCAGTTGTTGATATTCAGTTGTTTTAGGGGAAATATTAGTTGCATTTAGGTCTTCCAATTTTTAGCTTTGTCATAATAACTTCTCATAACTCATAACTTTTTTTAACTCCTCAGCAAAAATTATAAGAGAAACCATGTCACATGACCATGAATATCTTCAAACTCATAACTTTTTTTAACTCCTCAACAAAAATTATAAGAGAAACCATGTCACATGACCATGAACATCTTCATTTCATAATAAGTTCGAAATAACTTCCTTTGTGGTATTAAATTGAATTCTACCCTGATTAGTATGGACAGCATTTTTTATTTGCGTTGATGGTAGTTATACCACTTTTCTTATGGTCTTCTATGTACACACAATAATTGATAAAAGTTTTGCAACTTTGGGGAAATATATAGTCGCATTTTTGCGAATCTTGTTTATTCTTCAGAACTAATGCTTTAGTATTCAAACTTCTGGAGGAACCCAATGCGTCTGTTGAGTGATTAACCTTAATGAGAAATTTAACTATATCCGGAACTTTTACATTCACGGTTACTATGCTTACAGTGACGTGTTCTCAAATTATATAAACAAAAGATCATTCATAGGGAATGATTCTCGTTCTAAGAAATTCTTAGAAGGAGAATTGGATAAATAGTAGTATATACCGGGTGGGCAAAAAAAGACGCAACATAAGTTCAAGTGAGTATATCTCAAGAATAGCTTCAGGCTGTGATTACAATTTTTATACAAAGCAATATCTAACCGCCTAGGATCATTCTCTAAAACAACCAATCCATAAAGTTGAATAAAAAATTTTTTATATAACTTTTAGGGAAGGCCTCTATTTACAAAATGTTACAAAATTTGACGTTAAAAGTTGTAATGCGTTTAAAGTTAAAGCTAAAGCACGTTCTTTTCTGTCAACTACTTTTGCTACGCTTTGCAAAGGGTTACGCCAGTTCAAACGTTTAAAAACACCGATGATGAGTGCAGGCACAAAAGAAAGAAGAACTGTAAGAGCAGGACTTTTAGCAGAAAGATTTGGGAAGAACAGAATGGTGGAAAAGTGTGTCTTTCAAGACGAAAAAGATTTTAATCTTGACATTCCAATCAACGCCCAAAATAGCCGCGTTTATGGATCGGACAGCAAATCTGATATTCCAGCTGAGAAATTGTTCCATACGCAGAATAGACTGTCAAAGAAGATTATGGTATCTGCTTGCGTTTCTTGGAAGGGAGCAACCAAACCATTTTTCGTAAATGATAACGGTATGAAAGAAATCAGAAAAGCATTGAAACAGTTCGTTCCGCGTCTAAACGCGGTTTCTGAAAGTGAAGGAAACTGTATTAAGATGATTTTCGGATGATCATTTTGTGAACTATAGATTCTCATTCTTGTCAATGGTTTATTTTATTTTACAATTTAATTTAGAAGAAGACTAGTATCCCGTGTAAAAATTTTTTACGGGTTTTAATTCTGAAAGTGACGTCTCAAAAATGGTTTCGAAAAATGAAATCATAGCATGACGAACAGAAAGGGTATCAGTGCTGTAAGTACTTTGAATTTTAAATATAGGAGCGCAGAACAATCGTTTTACTTGGAAGATTTGAAACCCATCAAAAATAAAAACACGCGCTGTGCATCCGCTTTTTCAATTTGTAAAAATAAATTGTATCGATTGAAGATGCAATGCAATGGTTCCCCGTGATGAAAAAATACAGAAATACAGAAAAACTCTTCACTCTTTTAATTAAAAATCTCTAGGTATTCCGGCTTAAGCATATTTAGTTCAACACTGGAGTTATGAACAGAAAAACTTTTTAATCAGAAGATCTGAAACACATCAAAATATTCATAATAAATCTTTCACGATATATACAGTAGCAAAATAAATTGTGCGTACAGGTAAACAACAAAAAGATTAAAATCGCTGTAACTGTTCATGGAATCCACACCCCAACGTAAATAAAAGCCAAACGCGAAAGTCGTAAAAGTGTCGAAATGTGAATTAAAAACAATTGCGATTTTCTTTACGAACCCAGACCGTCATGATTAAAAACCATGATATTCATTTCTTCAATAGCGTATTATTGGAAAAGTAATGACGCAGAAACTCTATTCATACTATAAGAAAACAAAACAAACAAACAAAAAAGTTCTAAAGCGTACTTACCCTAAAAGCATTAATAAATCTTCGCGCAATACTTTCGTTGTTGTCTATTGTTTCTTGATCTCGCGAATAATCAAAACATTTGAAACGATTAAATGCAATGCAATGTTTTCCCCTATACTAATCGTAGAAAAATATTAACCGCCGTGGTCTGACACTCCATTATGAATAAGTGACCGCAAAAACGACCCGAAATTTTAGAGAGTGAAAGCGTGAAAAAAGCGGATGCACACTCGTGATTAGTATATAGACTAGTATCCCGGGTAAAAACTTTTTACCGAACTTAACTTCGAAAACATTAGGTCAAATCCACCATTCCTGTGTACGTACCCCGTGACGAAACAATAAATCATAGAATCGCAACTCAAAAACATCCCAGGCGGCGTCGCTCGCCACCCATGTTCAGTATGCGTTGTGTCGCAGAATTTAACTCTTGCAAAAGTTTCTTTTCAGGCATTAAATTTGTAATTCATTTCTTACATTCAGAAAATTTAAAACAGAAACAAATAGCAACATGGCTCAGAACATATATTCATACGCAGAAGAGAAGTAACTTTAATGTAAAAAATGCAATATATAACACAGAACCGTTTACCCAGACATACAAAACCAAACATTGAATAACATTACAAAAATGATACCTTCCAACTTTTTCTTTTGTTCAAAAGTTACTACTGGACTGCAACCATTAAACTTTCCAACTGTGTTTCTTTTGTGTCAAAGTTACATTGGTTAGCAACCATTAATGAATTTTTGAAATGATAGTCTGTTCTTCCCAAAACCATCAACATCATGATAAAAACCATGAGTTTCATTTCTTTAACGGTTTACGTGCTTTTTTATTATTTATCTCACCTAAAAAATATTTCAATTGTATAAAAATGCAGAAAGAGATAATCATGCTATGACATGGTTGAAATAAAAAACAAAAAGTAAATTTATGTATATACGCATCCTAAAAATAATTACAATTAAAAACACAAATTCAATGACAGAATTTGTAAAGCTTTAGATTGGAAAGTCTATAAAATCAACCAATACTATATGTTTATACGGGTTCAACACTCAACACTGGAGCTAAATTAAATAAAGACTTTTAACGTGGGATACACAACCAAACATCAAAATAATAAAAATAATTGAAACAATGAATGAAATGCCCTAGCCATAATTTAATACCGAAAAGATAAAAAGTAACAGATAAAAACATAATGCCAAACTTGTATACCCATGCATAGTACGTAAACAACTACCATAACACAAAATAATGTGTAATGATGACAAAATTTCAGAATCCATCCAGCAATGCAATGCTTCTTATTTGTAGTAGCACAGTCTTATCACATTGCACAGCAATAATTAATGAATTTCTGAAATACATAACTAACTAACCCTTAACTAACCCTCACAACATCATAAACCATGTTCTTCATTTATTTTATGGTTTATATACACTTTTTGACCTAACACAAAACGATTTCAGTGAAGAACAGCTACAATCCACACTACTGCAACAACCATATTGAAGCAAACAAAAGCAAAAGACATAAATGACAGACAGGCAAGAGTAACAAAGCACCAAACATCGTATAAAATATACAGGAAAATTTAAAAAAAGCAGACATGGTTGAGATGAGATAAGACAGCATAACACATTCCCATTTCCACAGTCATGAGAACCATTTTTAATTGATCTGTGAATAAATAAATCTTTTTTGCTAACTAATGGCGCGCGTTACCAAAACAAATTTTTACTGCGCTCCCCCTTCGTTGCTCCATAACGTTCGCTGTCATCCAGCTTTCATCCAAACGATTGAATTACGTTTGACTCTTGCACTCACACATTAATAATTCAAAACAAACTTAAAATTGAAATTAAAACCATTCGTTACCGTCGTGTAAATAAACATCTTTTTGTTCTGCATTTCTTCACTGCACTTTCTTCTGTATAGCGATATTTGATAACTAAAACGTCAACAAACATTAAAATACATACATAACTTACTTACGAAATGTGTCACCTGTTCTTTTATTAATGATTAAAACAAGATTCGCAAAAATGCGACTATATATTTCCCCTAAGTTGTGAAAACTTTGTCAATTTATGTGTGCATTGATAACAATAAGAAAAATATGGTATAACTCAACAACCTGATACTCAGATAATAAACAGTGTGGAATTGACCAAAAAAGAAATTATTTTGAACTTGTTATGAAATGCAGATGTTCATGGTCAAACGATAAGGACTATATATGAAGTTACTATGGACAGCTAAAAATTATGCCCTAATGCGGCTAATATTTCCCGCTTTAATAACTGAATATCAACAACCACATCAATGTGTAGTCAATTTTGTCATAATAAATGTATGATCATTATTATTCTTGCTGACTCTTGACAAGTTTCCTGTCCTTTATGCCATAAAATCAAGGGAAACAATGTAATTCAATATAACATTTGCTTTTTATAATTTGGATAAAACTTACAACATACAGTTTATAGGTTTACAAAAGAAGAAAAAAACGGTCAAACTTAATGCTTATACTACTAACAATAGTATTACATAGTATCTACTTTGGGGTAGACAAAAGCAAATAATTGGAAAACCAATCTCTAATGACAAAATATTATATGTAAGAAAGAAAAGTATTTTCGAAAAATAAGAAAGGCTTAAAATGACAATTTATAAAATTAAATTCAAGTATCAGAATAAACATCTCTTTTTTAAAAACTAAGTTCACACACACTATATAATATTAAATAAAAATAACTTTTGTGAATCAAAAAAAATAAACAGATTTTGGTAGTGAAAATGTAAATCCATAAACCAAATCACTACATATGAAAAGTAGAAGTTTGTGCTCAGGCTTGATTTAATTTTGCAGACTGTTGTGTAAGAACGTGTTTTGATTTACGTTTGTTGTTCGTGAGGAAAATTTACAGTATATAAATTTTTACAAAATTAAATATCATATATAGTATCAAAACAGTATATGTGGTAATTCATCCATTAGTAAACTATGTTTCTGTTAAGTTAAACGACTATCTAGGAAACACATTTATGTATTAAAATATTATACGTAATCGGTTTTCTGAACTTCTTTTGGCATATACAACATCACGTTTCCACTTGCAGTTTTTGTTATGTACTCTCTGAACTGGTTGGTTTGCATTTGGTTAGTCTCCACCAGTTTCCTTCATCATGACACTGTGTGCATGTTTTCATAAAAACAAATCTTCAGCCTGGCTGTTAATAATGAATTTTTGAGTTTACACTGAAATCACAGCTTCAATGATTTTTTGCTCCAAGCATCGTGTATTGTTATCAACAAAATCAAACATAACAAAACATCATCTGTGCTGTGACATCGATATCACTTTTTTTCTTTTCACATGTTCATTCAAAGTTCTTTACAAAACCTTTTAGGACAACACTAAAACAATTTTATTTCCATCATTTAACGTTTTATCTATTGAATCATCTTAAAAAATCTAGCAGAAAGCAAAAATCTTCTACTCCCCTACTGCACTGACTAAAAAAAGATGGCGTACTGCTTTACTGAAGACTAGCCTCTATTCTTATCTATCTTGGCTAGGCCAGAGTTTGATACTGAACTGCGGCTATAAAAGTGAACTCAGGCGAAGAAGAAGAAGAAGGAAAAAGCCGATTTTAACATATATTTCGCCCTACGGGGAAATATATAATAAAAGTTTTATAATAATACTTTCGTACGGACCTGTTCGTTCATTCTGCACAGCCAATTTTTAAAAACTTCACTGTACTTCTTCTGTATTCTCACCATGCTTTCAAATTGTAAACAAACAACTAATCACTTACGCATGCAATAACTGTTCTTTTAATAATCTAAAATACAATAAAAGTTCAACAATAAACAGTTTAATAATCAGCACGTATACAAACCTGTGTTTCTTCGTGAAAACAACTGCGATAATGAAAATCGGTTATTAACGAACTTATTTTTGGAAATCGTCAACCAATCAAATTGGCGAAAAAATAATTTCTTGCGTTTTGATTGGTTTAAAAATTTAGACGTCACACTTAGATTACGTAATATTAAAAAAAGTGTCTGTCACCTTTGCGTGGTTTTACGACGAAAAGGGAAAAAATAAGAAGGATTTGACCGTGAGAAAAAAACCAAATATATCACTCTCTAAAATAAAAGTGGGATGCACAACGCGGATTATTATAATAAGATTGCGTGACTTATTGTCATTAGAAAAGAAATTTGACGTCAGTTTTGTAACAAAATGTAACAATTGAAATTCAGTTATCTATACAAAAAAATACATAACTTGACGAAACTTACTTGTTTCGTACTGAAATTTTAAACAAACGTTCCACTTTAACTGAAAAAACTGCTCCCCAAAAACTGTTACTATATCTTTCTAAAAAGTTTAGCATTGAGCCCCCTAATTCATGTTGCGTTTTTTTTTTGGCCCACCCGGTAAGTATTTTGCTTTCAGTAATTACTTGCAACATAGTCCATAAAATCACAAGATAACATGTTAAACAAAAAAGGCTGGATAATCTTATTATAATAAACATGGATCCTATTTCAAATCTACTGGGAAAAATTTTACTATTCTATTCTCGATCTTTCAGTTTCGAAAAAGGAATGTATTTTGCATAACAAGGAATTAGTAGGGCCTGGGTTCTAGTATTCTTGTCTTGCTCTGCTGAGTCATAAATAAGGGTATCGGAATTTTGGTAAGGTCCTTTGGACATATTATGCCAGTGGGAAGATGTCTACTTCCTTCAAAGAAACGGCACATGATGGAATTAGATTATCACACGAAGATCATATATGTCGGTGAGATTCGTTATGCGCTCACCACAGAGTTGAAAATCTGCAGAAAAATCATTTAACTGTCAAATAACTTTTTGCATGGTTCTGTTCATGGATTTTGACAAAATAATAAAACAACACAAATTTCGAACTTACTTTATCGTAAATTATTTGACTTGCTATACAATTCATGTTACAAGATTCAAACATTACATTTTACGGTGTAAACCTTGCGAAATGTGTCTGGGGTAGTGAGGGAAAGGTTTGGGCTTAGCCTCATTTGTTGAAATACTTTTATAATTGCTTAATGTAACGTCTGAATCCTGTCACATAAACATATTCTAGAAACGATATTATTAGTGATTTGATTGGTTGATAGGAATTCGATGAAAAGTTTGCGCCAATCAAAGTGAATCCTGTCACATAAACATACTCTTACCGTTTTTTATGTTATACTGTAACATATCTGTCATGTATCTATGGAAAATAAATTTCTTTATGAAACTTCACATGTTGTGCTGTACAATCTATGATCACTAGTTTACCCAGGGAAAGATAAGGTGGTTCGACTGGGCGGCTGACCTGGTAAAATTCTTTTCGTTAGTCTCTCAGTTCAAAAACCATTAATCTCACTGAATTCAACTTTTAATACTTTCGCGAGCAGAAACTTTGGTGTTTCGAAAAATCGCGAAATTTTTGACAAAACTTTTGCGATTTTCCCTTTTTGGTATAAATTTCGCTGAAAAAACTGACATAAGACCCATTCTTTTTCTTTTGCGAGTAATATACATGAAGTAACATACATTGCTAATAAAATCTAAATTTCTTCCTCCCATTCTGAGTCAGTGTCTTCAGCGCTCGCCATGTTATTGCGGTTAATTTTATCGTCACACGAAATTCTTCTAAAGTAACTTCACAAACGACAAGCAAATGACTGTTGTCATCGGGAAATAAAATGGAGACATTGAATGTTATTGTAATTGAAAAAGTAACAAGAGAATCATAGGCCTAACAGTCAGCGCAAGTTAGATGCTTAGAAATCATAATAATTTGTTTTCATAAGACAAATGTTAGGGTTAGGGTTACAGTTTGATTAGTATCTGGAAATCTGGTATCTGTTGGCGGAAAGGCGAGGCGGAAATGTCATCCAAAACAACGACGTATTCGAAATACTTGTGATGAAAAGGACTTCTGCAGTAAACGATAGAAGAAATTATTACTGTTTAAATTTATGATACCCGTGACGATATTGCATGTAATATTTGAAAAATAATCGCTTTTGCTATCGGGAATATCTTGAGAATTTAGCACATATAGAACAACTTGAAAAAAATCATTGAAAAATTAAACATTTTAAATCTTTTAAAGCTATATAACATTCTCGAGTTAGTAAATCGATTTGATTTATTTGAAAAAGTAATTTCGAGTAAGGAAATCAAAATTTAGCTTTTCTAATTTTGTGTTGGTAACTCAAGCTGTAAAAGCAAGAAATATATTTGCGAGTTAGTAACTCGAAGTGATATCGGAAATTAAAAAATTCGAGTTTATAGCACGAATTATGACGTCAAACTTTTTTGCATAATTGAAAAGGGAAGTAAGGGAAGTGGTATGGTAACTGAAACCAATGTGCTGTATTTTATATATAAATTAATTTATGATATCCGCACAAGATGTCGGATCGAGTGGGAAGTTGTATGTTTCAGGAGTTTGTTTTTTAAGTTCAGTATTTGTCCATTGACACTTTATTTTTGAATTGGATCAAAAATATTTTGTCAATGCGTCTGGAAAGAAAACAAAACTTATTTTCAATCTACGAAGACTCGACCATCTAAGAATGTTGCTGGTGAGAATGGAATGAAATGAATGGTTGAAAAAGTATTGCCAAACAATTTAATTCTGTCATATCATTGCTCCAAATACCATACAAAGAGTCTGACAAAAAAACGTAATAAGTCATCAAAGAGGGAAAGGAGCTACGAATACGTTTGAAATTGCTATGACACGATTGGAGCAACAACGTTTACCTCAGAATAAGAACATTCAGCTTATTTAACAGACCTTTGTTCTTTAGCTAATCTTACCGTCTCACTTATCTGCCCTTTTTCCATACTTCCTTTGTTTAACTTCTTTTGTTTAACCACGTTCGTGGAGGGTTCTTTCAGTCTTTCCAATGTAGTTGTCAAAACAACCAGGACACGTAAACTCATGGAAGTCTATTTTTGGTTTATTTGCCAACCTTGTAGGATTGCCGAATTATTGGAAATTATTGGTGGAGAAAAGATGCTTAACCGAGTAAAGTCGAAGTCTGCTAGAATGTCGAAGGAGGATGCCCTTTAAAATCGTAGATGGGACAAATAAAAATTCGAAGGGTGAAATTTAATTCTCTTCTGAGTAAGTTCGAATTAACTTTTAAGAGCTAGTATTTGTTAAGAATATTTTGTTGTGGGCATTTAGACATTGAAAAGCACTTTTATCAAACTTTTTAACACGGTTTTCAGTTATAATTTTTTGTTTTCATTCTTTCCATTTACTCACTTTATATTACTTTTATTAGCGGGATTCGGAAAAATCATGTTTCGTTTACACGAAACTATTTTTCTATAGATTTGTAGGGAATTGTATACAACTTAGGGGCTGTTTATATGAGAGGCGGGACGGGACGTTTGCCGGGACGGGACGAAAAACGGGATCCCGCCTCCATTGAAGTTTTTATAAAAAATCTATCTCGTGTTTATATGAAAAAAACTATCCCGGGACAAAAAACGTCCCGTCCCGGTTAGGCGAGATCTCGCTTTCTCAAACCGGGATCCCGCTTAAGCGGGACGTTTTTCATCATATAAACACACTGTCCCGGGACGTTTGAAATTTGACTGGTTCTTATATTCGGTTGGAGATTACAGATACAGAAGTTAGTTCGAAAGCAACCATAAGTAGAAACCATCTGCGATAATTCTTTTTTCTAAATTGTTCGATTGCCATTCTATAAGCTCTTGGGAGAAACCTTTTACAATATTAAATTGTAAAATTGCTGTCTCGTCCCGGCAAAACTGCTTCTCATGTAAAGGCGGGATAAAATCATCCCGTTTTTCGTCCCGTCCCGGCAAACGTCCCGTCCCGCCTCTCATATAAACAGCCCCTATGTTTAACAAAAGTTTTTTATGGCCACACTTACTTTCGTAAAATTTATATTTCTTTTCATCCATGCTGTCCTGGCCTTGACATGTTTTTGGAATTTTCTTGAAGTCCCTATATAAAGCGGTTTTTTTAAATGTTATACTCACAAAATACGGATCCTCTTCCAAAGGAGAAAACAGAAGGCTTTCAGTTAATTTTAATTCGAAGTATGACTTTCAAATCTAGTCACTCTTATGTTCTTAAGCTTCAAAGAGCGCCTACAGTTAAATAGAATCCAGGTAGCAGACGTTTTAGTTTTTCACTCTAACTTATACCAACTGGTGAACTATTCTGCTTTTGTTATTTGATTTGTTTATTTATTTATTTGTCTTGTTCACAGTATTTTGAATTGATTTTTCGTTTTTGTTTATTTTAAATTTTCTTCAAAGAAGACATTAATTTTTATCTTCTTTGTGTCACAATTTTCTTAAAACGTCAATGTAAATAAATCAATGTGATATGTATCCATGGTTACACCTCATGCAAGTCTATTTATTTTGTTGAAATTTCTGGTCCACATTAGTAAAGTGCCGTTTACACCGTAGAAACCTTTTTTACGGGAAACATATATATATTCCAAACCCGAATTCCGTAGCCTGCAAAATTTGTCCTGTATTCCATCTATACATAGCACAAAACTACTAGATAACCAGGGAGATCACACACATGTAAGAAAACACGCAGGATTATGCAGAACGAGTTTACTATAAATTCCTCTCTTGCGCCCCATACGCCTCGAGTATTAGAAAGGGCGCTATTATAGAGGAGCGCAATTCTTAAAAACAATAGCGAAATCTTTTGACCTTCCGGTCGTTTAGTCTTTTCTAGGTCTTTTGTAGTGATGATTTTTCCTGTAGAAGAACTTTCGTAAATCTTTTTCTCAATTATCAAATACACTTGAAAACTGTTCCATGTTTTACATTGGGATAGATTTGTACTCTTTTTCCATAATATATGTCATTTTAGTACCGTGCAAATGTTATTCTCCTCTTATTTTTGGTCGTAGGGAAAACGTCCGTCGCGCTACTGTTTGGATGACGTGGCTTGACAATCACCCTTGTTTCCCTGTCTAAATGTTACTACTTGACAGGGGAGTTTTTCTCATATTTGTATGACCTTGTAGTATAAAATTTAATGCTAGTGAATCATGTGATGTAAGGATTTTCTATCCATTTTTCGGCTTTTTTTTATCCATTTTCCGGTTAACTCTGATGCGTGGTTGATCATAATTCAAATTCAAATCGATAGATTAACGTATTCACGCCTCTCACTTTCTAGTCACTCGGAAATATTCTTGTATCTCACGAAGATTGTCTACAAATACAATGAAAACTATTTAACTAAGAAAGAAATTACCTGAACTGTATGTTTATGTTTAACATAAAATCTCGTCTCATCCACATTAATCAAATACTGTCATATTCATTGATGACATGACTGAAGTGTTTGTTTTTCAAAAGAATGAAAGTAAATAGACCAAATTCTGTTAAATATTGACGTCATAGATATCATGAACCGTAAGTGCAGGTGAGCTGCTTTGCAACCAGAACTACGTCGGAAATATCAATGTATAGCTTGATTCATATAGATGTAAATGTCGTAGAAATTTCTACGGCCAGGGGATTTATTTTCAGTGTGGATCCCTTTTAGAGCACGTCGATATTCTTTTGGTTCTGGTTGGGTAGATCTTACAACTTGTCTGTGTTGTATTTTAGCTTCATTGCGGTATTTGTTTTTCAGTTTCCTCATATGTTTCCCCACCTCTTTAATGGTCACGGGTCTTTCGTGCATGCGTTTGTGGCTATGTAATTTACGTATTCTTAAGCTGTTTGCTCTTCGTCGTCTGATAGATTTTTTGCGCTTTTTCATCTTGTGTTACGAAGTCGTAGTCATGTAGTGGGAGCTTTAGTCTGTCGATTCATAACGCGGAATAGTTGTTATTCAGAGCACATGCATAGAAAACATTGTTAAGGACCAAAAGTCAATTTTCAATTTTTATTTTGGAGACTTTTAAAAAACTGTAACTTTTATGTATAATTGTTTGCATGGACATGCAAGAAAAATAAAGCTGAAAAGTATTTTACTTAAATGGTAATATATTCATACTCCATCACTTTCCAACTTACATTGCATAATATTTTAATTTGTAATATTTATTCTAAATTTTTGAAAAATTCAAAAGACATAGAAAAAGTGAAAATTGTAAAACGAAATATGTGGAATAAAAATAAAACACATTACACTGACGAATATAATACAGTTTCTGTTGACAAAAAGTGATGTCACAATGATTAACAGAACATTTTCAGAATCAGCAACCATTTACTCCACCAAATTAGTAATTAAAAGGACAAAAAATAGATGGTGTGATATGCTGAACTCACTCATACAAAATGCTGATAAAAATAAGAGGCGAATTGAGTCACACGTACAACGTCCTAATTTTGCTATGATTCTTCTTCATTTCTTGAATGTTTATTTGCAATTATTTAACAACGCAAGTTTCGGTCAATAACCTTAATAACGATAATTGAAAGAACCGAATGCTCGCCTGGCCTAACAAATTTTAATGAAGGTAAACACCATGGTGGATGAGCCTGAAATTGTAGAATGTGCACAGCAGGCGCATAATCGTTAAAAGCAAGAATTGTATCAAACGAAATTGAAATATTGCCCTACTTGTTTGATAATGATATGGGTGGGTAATTCTCTGACAAGCTTAACTGTTCAAAATTTTACGTTGCCGTTTAGTGTGGCAATATGATATTTGTTGGCCACACTATGGTTTGCTTTCGTTTGGGCAAATATACTGTCGTACTAATACTGCTGAAGTACAACCAACAACATGGTGTGCATCATCCAACTGTACGTCACACAGTCCAAGCACATGATGTATTATTCTCATATAGAAAGAGCAAGGTCCTCTTCTTTGTGTAGGTATCCTTAGACTTATTGAAAAGTACTAAATGGATGAATTAGTACATGCATCAGTAATTGCAAAAGAATTATTAAACGTAAGAAACGTCGGTAAATCAATGCAAGAATCTACGCTATTAACATGACAAATAAAACATAGCAGTGATCAGAACTATCCATAGTTATCTTCTGGAAAGAGTAAGCAGATCATAAGTCAAATAAGTGCCCTACATTCCTTCATGACATTTCTTTTTCAGATATCCCACCTCACACGGTTCCCAGTGAATTAAATAAACAATAAAAACTCACTTTCTGTTTCATCATGCGCGTTTTCTTTCGCGTAAGTTAAATCTTCTGCTCCCACTCGTTTCACATTTCATTCTTACTTGCTACTATGGTTACTCCTCGTGTGATATTTTTTCTGAATGCTACAATTTCGTGGGTGTTGAAGAAACACGAAACTAAAATATCTCTTTGAAATTCGTCATGTAAGCGATTTACTAACACATTGGTCATGAATGGCCGAACATTTTTTTAAAAAAAGTTTTCTCAAAATCCCCCTCAAAAAATTCCCACCACAATATAAAGATAAGATAAAAGGACATGATGGGTCGGTTCAGCTCATTACAAATCAAACTATCTACCTGGTTAATACACGATAGAAGAAAAAAGAGTAAAATTTTAGTTTGGAGGAACATTTTTAATCATTCAAATTACAACCTACCATTTCAGGTGAGCTTTTTTTATGAAAATTTCCTCGATCAGTAAGCGTTTTACTTGAATGAACTGGAATATTGAAATGATGTTGCAAACAAATTTGCCGTTGATTGAAGCAACGATGGCTATCTAAGATGATAGCGGTAAAGAAGCAGTATTGGGTTGAAGCTAATTGAGTAAATGAGAAAAAATAAAGCTACGTGCTTTCGGTAGAACCATCTTCAGTTACTAGCACTGAGGATGGTAGTACCGAAAAGCTTCTGCTGATTTTAAATAAAACCTGTAGTTATTATTTTTGTGTTTTAATATTTATTCAAAGCTACGTAATTCATTGGCTCAAGATTCTTCAATTTATTCTGTAGATAAAACCGCAGGTTTATATGTGGAAAACTTAAAATTAGTAAATATCATTTTATATGACATGCAATATCGAGGATTTATTGTAATTTAGAATGTATTCGAAAGTGAAGTTCCTTAGTTTGGTTGTCGTTTTATGGACTGCAAGTGGCAAACCAGTAAATGAGAAAGAACCCAATAGTAATGATAGCCCAAACCAAGTGAACACAGATTCCACAGAGTTGTTGTCATCCGGTCCATGTCCTTCAGTTTTAATCAACTTTAGTCTAGAGGGAGGTTTTTATGAAGTAGAGTTTGGAATAAACAAAAAAGAAGTTATCGGTTATAAAACCGCAGCGGAAATTTGGAGTTGGGAGTGTGATAAAAACGAGGATAAAGCATGCTGTGATAAAAAAAGCTATTGCACGACAATTTGGGAACCAAAGGTAAAGACTTATTCAAAATTAGACTTCACGTCACACCCGCCAACACTTCGTGGTAAGAAGATAGAACGAAAAATTGGAATGTTTTGTAAATGCGCCTGAAAAACTTGACTACTAATATTAACTCATTTATTAACATATTACACATATTGAATTTCAGGCTGTAAATATGTATGATTACCTTACGAAGGTTATTTATGATTATGTTTTTATCGATACATAATTTAGTAAATGCAACGATATGTAAATAAATCTGTTGTGCTTACGCATGTAGTTAATAGATAAAAGTCCAAATTGATATTGTAAAACATCTGTGAAATTTAAAATAATTACATTTTTCTAAATATTCCAATTGCGACTTTTCTTTCATCAATAATATACTCCCTGACATTTCCTGATACGAGCTTTTTAATATAAAAGTGTCCCTTCAAGTTAAGCATATTTTTTAGTCTCTGCTATGATTTTTCATTCATCCTGTATGAATAGTTAACACAAAAAGGCATTTTTCCGTTTTTTTTCCTGAGAAGAAGTTGTTTTAAAGTGTCCTTATTAAGGAATCTCACGACATGTATCAAAAAATTTGTAAATATTATAGAACAATGGTGCTGTAAATGCTTAATTGCAATTCTGCTAAGGCTACACAACGCATCAGCGTTTATTGATCCTTTGAAGACAGCTTTATACGACTGCATTATCGTCGTGTCGAATTAGACTCCTTATCAAATGCGGCAAAAATTCGGCTGTATAAAGTGCAAATAAAGTCAGTGCCACGGAATGAATTATGTGCAGTAGACTTCGTCCAAATTTCAAAATTTACAAAGGTTTTGTGGTTTCTAAGACACGCTTCTTCTTCTGTAAATCAATAATAACATTGTGTTATCATTAATTCCATGGATTTTAGAATTTTACAACTACATGATATTGGATAAAGTCAGGACTGTGAGGCTAGAAAGTTGCTAGAATCTATGGATCAATTAAAAGAGTTCTGAAAAAAATACTAATAATAGAAAACATGACGTAATTGTTTGCGGATTAGATTCATAACTGCATCTTTTGTTATTGACTTAGTTAATTAAAAAACTTTAAGCCAATAACTGACGTCACACATTCAAAGAAAGAAAATTGTATTATCTATTGATGATTGTCATCCTTCACCAATGAAAAACATCCACCTAGAAAATCTTCATAAGCACTCAAAATATGTAACATTTGCACATATCAACGTTCAATCGATGATGTCCAGTTTCAACAAATTTTCTTTGATGTTACACAATTTTGAATTTGATGTTGTTGCAATAAGTGAGATTATGATTCTTTGAAAATCTTGTTTATAGAAGTTGACGGTAGAAACCAAAACAGCCACTCCTGATATGTACGGCATATCAACCTAGCTCAAATGAACAAGAGAAGCTTGTATGGTTAGATGAGTTCGAAACTTTACTTACTGATGCGTATATGAAATCATAGTCACAAGAAAAAGAATAGTCTGGAAACAGGGCCGATTCCGGCTGTCTGATGAAAATTTGTTAAGTTCCGCGAAAAACTGGAACCCATGCTTTTTTATGGTGCATAGAGTCTTTAAATCAGGCTGGAAGCTTTAGATGTTTTCAATTATTTTTCACTTCCTCTGGTCTTCCAGGGGTACGTTTCACCATTTTTGGCTGTTAAATAAATTCAAGGTATCCCTATATTTCGTCTTCCTCGAGGAGAAAAAGAGTATAGCGAGAATTAGCGATCGCAATGGGTGGATGTTGTGACACGGAGAGACAGGACGGTTCGTTGATAACCTTCGAGCAAATTAAGAAAATGAATATACACAATATGTTATGTGAATGTTATTTCGAAGTACAACAATTGAGAAGGGGAGTAGGTTCTATCATATGACATTTTCGTTACTATTTTTATGCATATAGCCAGCCACAGCTAGAAGTATATGTATGCAATATATTGTGTTTATGAAGTCTCTTAATACAAAATATGCTATTTTAACAATGTAAGTAATAAATGTCACTTGTGAGTAAAATTATGAAATTCTTTGCAGAAAGAAATCTTCGTCTGCTAAAAAAAATTAAACTGAAAAATTTACTATACAGCTTCTTATATATAACAGTCAATTTCTAGACAAGACCCTTAGTAAATCAGGTAACTCTATTTCTACAATGGCTCAATGACCATACATCCATTGATCATTCATGTCTGGTTTGCATTTCTTAATAAAATATGACTCTAGAATCTTCCTCTTTCGTATTTGTTTAGATGCTCTGTTTATAAAATTTTACGAAAAGCTTTCTGCAATGTACTTTTATAGAATTTTATCATTTTCTATAATTTGATTCACAAGTGTCATTTATTACTTACAAAGTCTTTTGAATAAAATTGTTACAAAATGTTTTAAAAACATCTAACAAAATTGTACTCCTTTACAAAGTATATATCTATGATAAGCCTGTTTTCCTGTTTTCCCATATGTAACTTTCATTTCAGGATATATCTCTACTTTAAACCTACCAGTCAAAGGTATTCCACCATCAAGTTCCATAACAAGACAATCTATAATTATCTTTTTTCCTTAACATAACAGATTTTAACGACAATTCCTTTTTACCCTTCAATTCCCTTATTCTAAGCATATACAGCCTGCAAGACTCAATAATTTCATTATTTTCTATGCAACTAAATGAATTTCAGTGACACAACTCATATTTATGGGCCATAAAAGAGCTTCTTAATTAGGAAAAACAGTGTTTAAGAAAATTTTAATTGTCTTAATCAGTTAGCCCTCAAATAAATTTCTATTCTGTAGTCCCTGTTATGTTATTATGACAAAAAGAACTATATATATGAAGCTGCTTCATTATCTCAGTCTACATAACCAGTTTCTCTTATTAATCATGTGCTGTGAATTTACAACCTAAAACACTCAAATCTTCCAACACAACATAACAAAGTTCATATTTATGCTTCCAAAATTATCGCACAACCACATCAAGTTCTCATATTACTCAGTCATAAATGTCAAGGTAGCACCAAAGTTAGCTAGTGAGTCAAGTTCTTCTAGGTTGTGGTCTATCAGATGCATTAGGCGCAGCTGCGATTTGTTCGTTGATGTTATGACATACATAATAACATTGAATGTGTTCATAGGTCAAAGCCATTTTTTATGTCTATTTTCTAGCATGTTTATATCCAAGTAAATCTAAAAAAGGGATCAGAATCAGCATGCATTCAGTGATCGAATTCGTCAAATATTTAGTATCTATACAATATGTACTCTGAAGTCCTCAATAATAAGAGGGGATGCAATAATAAGAGATTGGACGTTGAAATAGATATTAATAATGGATAAGGAGGGGTAGAATAATTTGCGACAATTTTCAGGAGTCTACACACAATTACATAAAACACAAAAGGAGTCAACACAAAATTACTTTGGGCTATTAGAGTCCCAACTTCATCAGAAACTAATTGAAATACTTTAAGCAAACAAATACCTTAAATCCATAAATTAATCTGTTCACAAGGAACTTTATTGATAGCAAAGCTAGAATCCAAACTGCTTTGTTTTTGTAGATGCAATTTCTTATCTTCTTTTGGAATGTTTTGGTTTTAAGACAAGCTAGTCATGATGGAGATAATTACGTAAAAAAATACTTTGGGAGTACTTCTGCCTAGAGAAACTTTTATCTCAGCCATTTTTATTATCTCGCGAGGTTGTTGTTTATCTTTCTTAAAAGAAACGGTTCTTGTGCAAATGTACAGCGTGAGCAAATTTTCAAGGAAATTCATTGAAGGTTCTTTCTTCATAACATGGTCATCTCTGGTCCTTATTTTAGAAGTAAGTCAAGGATGTAGGAATCTTTCACCAAGTGCTTTCCTTGTCAACAGCAGTAAAATTATATTAGGAGCTACATTCCAAAATCGATTTTAATCACAAACGTCAACCAGTTTGTGCTCCAGAAAACATGCAGTGACATCATCAAATCTTCCAGCAAGAAGAACTGATAAACAATGTTGATTATAAAGCTTTCCTGAAAAGTATTCATTGATAAATATATTCCCAAGTACATATCCAATCAAATAAGCGATAATTGAAAATCTTTCAGTATCTTTGCAGTTAAAATTCTTCTTGAAAGCTTCTTCCATCAGTTAAGTGAGCCAAAATAATGATTTACAATTTAAAAGCCCACAATTACAGAACACTTCTTACTAATCCCTTGAAGCAAATCTTCAGCCTTGTTCGATGCACATGTATCTCCATCAAATGATGAATGATGATGATCTTTGAAAGTATTAAGCCAAACAACATCACATTTTATTAACTGTAGGCCAGGATAACAACCTTCTTTGACCATTTTTTCCATGCTTTTCCTTTCAAAAACGGGTGAAGCATATTTTCTGCAGCTTTAGAGGACGTAGAATTTATCATGATTGGAAATTAAACCAGGAGTTAGAACACGTTCTACCAGGCAAACCTTTCTTGAAAGAGTTACAAGTAAACGATGTCCAAGAAGAGTCGTAAGGCATATTACCAACAGCTGAAATACATCCCTCATCTGACTGACCACTTACTGATATCAAATCGTGATCAATAGCCGCAAATATTGCATCAAAAAGCATCTTAAGAAAAGAAATCTTCCTGTCATACTGCTTCTCCTGCTTGTTCTATGCACTATAATTGTGCGGGCCGTTCAAATTGCAACATCTCGCTGCAAATCGGTCGTTTAGGACCGCATTTTCCAGACTATTCTTTTTCTTGTGACGAAATGGAAAAGTGCTTTCATCTTAGCCGGCGATTTTAATATTGATCTAATCGGAGCACTGAAAGAGTCAACAAAACGATACAAAGGGAAAGACCCTTATCGATCATATAAGTAGCAATTTAAAGAACAAGTTGGTTTATAGCAAAGTTTTAACAACAAACGAAATATCAGATCACGACACACCGTATGTAATATTTAATAAGGAACGTTTTGAAAAACGTTATACGTTCGAAATGAGAAAGCGTTAAATATCAATCAATTCGTTAAAGACTTCAAACAAACACCTTCAGTATTATTTACAGCATCGATGATCCGAACGACCCAGTATCGATTCTCAACCAGCTCATCAGAGATTGCATCGATAGACACGGACCTATGAGAAGAGTTAAAATCACCTGGCCATTCGCACCTTGGATGAGCGACCCAAGTATTGTTAGCCTTCAAAATGAGCTGGAAGTGATGAGAGCAAAACGCAATCAGCAAAATGAGTATGTCAATTTGCATGACTATCGTAATACCAGAAATAAGCTAAAAAGAACTATAAGACAGACTAAAGGTCAAATTTTACGCAAAGCACTATCTTAAAAGCACCCAGCAAAGTATGGAATACCATTAACAAGATATTAAACAAACAGCACAATCGAATCAAACTTCGTCACGAAGATTTTAACGCACATTATACCACACTCGCGTCTAGTTTAACCAGAAAACGTTATGAACATCAAGAGTATAAAAACTTTTTTAATAATCTGTCAGATAACCCCGATAATACCAATACACCTCTCCCGAATTCGTTTTTATATGTTGTTTTCTTGCTATATTGTCCATACGGACCTCGTTTTGGTGTACTCTTTTCTTATCTGGTATTTATTAAGTTATAGATTTTGATCATTAACAAACCGCAATGGGAAAGTTTTCGGTAATTATCAGCACAGAGACGAGGCCCGTATGGACAACTCAGCCAAAATATAGTATATAAACATGAATTCGGGAAAGGTGTATACATTTCGTTTACATCCAACGACTAACAATGAAGTTAAAAAAATCATCCTCGGTATTAAGAATGACTGTTCAATTGGCTACGATGACATCCCGATTCGTTATATAAAACCGTAGATAGCATAACTTTCCCAATGGTACATATCATTAACAACTGTATTGAGACAAATGTATTTCAAGAAGTATGGAAGTTAGCGAAAGTCTCACCAATACCAAAAACAAATAATCCAAAGAGTGTAACAAAAAACCGACCCATATCTATCCTCTGTATTCTCTCGAAAGTGTTCGAAAGTGTCATCTTCTCGCAGCTTTGCGACTTTATTGAAACAACTTTCCTCTTCAACTTGTATATTATCCACCATGTGAAAAACTGATCTTGCAACTCTCTACAATACGCTGATGATTCAACTTTATACCGAAGGAGCAAACTCATCGGGATATGCATTTCGATGCTTGAGTCAGATTTGGTCATTGAATAACAACTTGATTTTCAACGATGAAAAAACAAAATTTATGCTTTTTTCATCCTCTAAACTCAAAAAAAACATAATTTAACCAATGACGACACAACAACTAATCTATTAAACGTATGGACGCGATAAAGATTCTTGGTGTTTATTTTGACGAAAACCTTACCTGGAAAACTCACGTGGACAAATTAATAGTATCATCTTACGCTACATTTCGTCAAATACGACAATTCAAACGATTTACCTCTCATAGAGTTCGAAAAGTGATTGCTGAAAGTCTGGTATTATCCCACATGAGGTACTGCTGCGTTGTATATAGTCAGCTGCCGACATATCAAATCAAGAGGCTTCAAAAGCTGCAGAATATTGCTGCCGGATACGTAATTGGGCGCTTCCTCAAGAAAACCGATGTAATCAACTTGGGTTGGCTACCAGTAAAAGAAATATTTGATTTCGCCATAATAAAATGCACCCATTCTGCCCTTAACGACCCTAGATGGCCTTCGTACCTCATATTGAAACGATCCGATTCCGAATTCAAAGTTGAGCGTGGTGAGAAGAACACTTACAACGAGCAAGCACTAATATATAATGATTCACCAAATAATATTTGGATTATTAGTGATAGTAAAAGTTTTTTGCGATTAAAAACTGCAAAGACAGAGCTCTGGCTAGAGTCCTGTCCTCGTAGTCTTTCTCTCTTTTCTATAGGTCATGTATATATTCGAATATAAACTATTTATTGTTGTTTGTCTCCTTATCATTTTACACCTTCATTCTTAGTTTTCTCTCAGTGTTTCAATCATAATTTCTCCTTAATCCGTCAGCCCTCTTTTCCAGTCTTGTGCACTGTCTCATTTTTCTTTCCTTTTTTTCTCCCCTTACACATTTTATTAAGTTATTACGGTAGCAGCGAAAGCGAATACCGTATTAAAACACCCTTGGACTACTACTACTACTACTACTACTACTCCTCTTCCGGCCAAAATGGCAGATAGCCTGCGCTTATGAATTTTCTCCAACTCCAGCCTAGCAATTTTCATGGTTTAATTTCGCAGACTGGGAAGACAATCATAAGAGTCATTAAACAATTAAAATTTTGGATAAAATACTACAAATGTGTAATTTAATTTCCATTGATAATTAATAATAAGATAACATTTTGACCTGTCCTGCATATTATAAGTCAAGTGACTGCAGAAAAAGAAAAAAGAAAGTGGTCAGTACTTTGTTACAAATACCTCATGTTGCAAAAGACCCGTATGTAGCCAGTTCCTTCGCAAACTTCTGTTTATGGCATGCTTCGAACAAAGATTTTTTGTATTCTTCAGGTACCTTGTATTTTTAAGCTGTTTTAATTCTATTTCTTGCCGTTTCCTTTTCAGGTTCCCTTCTCTATCAAACCCTTGTGTCACTGATAGGGACTGCGAAAGGCAGTCGTTGTACTGCTTGGTCCACGTACCACAATAAAACACCATTGATAAAAACATTTACCGGTTATAATAATATTAATCTATTATCGATACTGTGTAAATTAGCACTGCTTTAATTCTAATACGTCTTTTTTAAAATCCATACAAGGGTCCTTTCATCAGGGACATGAAATGTTCGGTGAATCTGCTGGCCTACAATGTACATGTTGTGCTCTTATGTCAGTTGTATTTACTCAAGTAAAAAGCCCAGGGCATTGGACATCCTATGACTGAGATTACATTATTGAAAATGGAGATGAAATATACAAATCTCTGAATAAAAATACTTATTTAATGATTTCTGAATTACCGAAAACTTTATTAGTGCTTAAAGCCTCGATTAACATTTGTTATGTCCATGAAAAAGTGAGAATTGTACATGACTACAGTGACATAGGCGTGCTTTTTGAGGCAAACATGCGTACTTCAAAATACAATGGTTTACTGATTCTTATGAAAGGTATTTGCTTTAGCGTGTTATGGGATCAAAAATACTTTTTCTTATTTGATTCTCACAGTAAAGATGCTCAAGGAAAGTCGTGTTCAAATGGGTTTTCAATTGTAATGAAATTTTAAACCATAATGTTATTGGAAACATTTATTTTTGAAAATTACTGATGCAGTTATGAAAATGTTCAATTTGAAGTTCATTACCTTACTATCACTAAAAGTGACACATATGTGGACCTGTATTTGAATTATCGTAAGTTAAGGAAGAATACAATTGAAAAAGGAAGTTGTCGTATAAGAAAGTCAACTGATATTGAAAAAGAAAAATGTCGTAAGCGAAAAGCAACCGGTATTGAAAAAGAAAAATGTCGTAAACGCAATGCTACTGAAATTCAAGAAGCTAAGTGTCGTAGGCGCAATGCAAGTGAAACTCAAAAGAAAATGTGTCGAAGGCGCAATGCAATTGCAACTCAAAAGGAAATGTGTCGTAGGCGCAATGCGACTGCAACTCAAAAAGCCAAAAGTCGTGAAAGGAAAACTTTGAAAAAAAACTGCACAGATCTAAATAATTGTATTTCTTCCTTTAAAGCAGCAATAACAGAAGGCCCTTATTTTATCTGTGTAATTTGCAATCGTTGTTTATATAAAAGAACTGTTAAAAGCTTTGATGAAAACTTGTATGCAATAGAGTTACAGTATCTATTTACTTATGTTGATAGTTTTGATACCAGTATATTTGTTTGACATGTGAAAAATATATACTTAAAATCAAAACAAGTTCCATGCCAGGCTGTCCAAAATAAGTTAGAGCTAGATGAAATACCAGCAGAAATTATGTGTTTTAATCATCTTGAAAAAATCTTGATTGCGAAGCGCATGTTGTTTAAAAAAATTGGTAAAGGCGAGCAACCTAAGATCAAAGATGCTATTTGTAATATACCCATACGTGCAGATGCAGTTAGTGATTGTCTTCCTCTCCCAGAAAACATCAATGGTGTAGTGCCAGTAAAATTGAAGCGTAAACTTGCATTCAAAGGTCATGTTTATTTTGAAGATGTAGACCCCGAGCGTGTAAAAAATGCTTTACAGTATTTAAGGATGAATAATCCATTTTACTCTGATATTCTGATAAAACTTGACAACATAAACAGGGAGTTACTGTCTCTAAGTGATGTTGAGGCAATTGTAGAGCAAGATGAATTTCCTCTTGATATTGAAAATTTGGAAGAGGAAAATCCCTTTGATAATGATAGATTGAATAGTGATGAAATGGTAATAATTCCAAATATTTACAGTAAAACCCACTTGAATATTGCACCAGGGGAAAACAAAACACCTGAATCCTTTTCTAATGATGACTTTTGTGAAGAGCAAGCATTTCCTCACCTTCTCCCTAAGGGAAGGTTTGGGTATAATGTCCTGAGATCTGTTCAGTTATCTCCTGTTAAATATTTTAATCAGCGACTACTTTATACACAAAGATTTTCCTCAAATCATGGAAGTATAAAACAGAAGGAGAAAGAACTCAAAATCTGCTATTGTACTATCCGTGATGCGCTGCATTGTTTAAGTCCTCAGTGTGTAATAACATATAATTGCTATCATCTTGCATAATTTTTATAATTTTGGCGTTCTTGCGTGAAAATTTCGTTCATATCAATTCTCCAATGTGATTAAAGATCGTTAGGGTAAAGTTCTTAGCATGCATAATCTGTAGGAATTGGGAGAATTATGCAAAAACGTCACAAATATGCAACGAAAACATTGCAACTTTAGGTCTATATATCTCGTGATCCCCTCAAGCAGTTTCGCTGAGCTTCAGTTTTTGACGAGAGAATAATCCTAAGTTTTTGCACGTACCGCGGCACTATCGAGGCGCATTTAAGTCAGAAGATATGTAGATTGGAACTTATACATGAATTACGCGATATCTTCAACTCTGTATAAAAACATAGATTTTCATTTGTTTCTCAAGGAAGCTTTAGGTTTAATAATCTGCTTGTCACTATGCAGCAAGTTGATCCGTTGTTATAATGGATGATATTTGGTTTTTAAATTGTCGTTAATTTTTAAAAAAGTATTCGTTTCACCGACAACCAGCCGAAAGCGCATCACGGATGACATCAAAGTGATACCGCAATGAATAGAATAGTCATTATCTGAATAATAGAAAAATAAGAGTTCGTTCTCCTTCTGTTTTATACCTCCATGCTCAAATGCTGATTTCATTTTTTTTGGTCATTATGTTGTGCAGCAGTTAAATCTTTTTAACCAAATGAATATTGCTACATCTAAAGTTAGTGGAACATTGAATGCCGGTCAGTTACAAAACAATTATAAAGAAACTATTCGCTCAGTCATCTCAGAAGATAAAGGGTTCACTTTGATGAAATCTGTAAGGGGCACTCCCGCTTATTGGAAAAAACTTCTTGTATGATGTATTAGCAATGGTTAAACAGCTAGGTCTACCTACTTTTTTTGTCACTTTGTCTTGTGATATCAATTACTAATAAATTGAATTGTTTTGAAACTCGAGAGGAATTAAACTACTTTGAAAAATGCAGAAGATTAAATGCTAACCCTGTTCTTACTGCCAGGCATTTCCAATTCAGGGTTGAAACTTTTTTCAAGGAAATTATTCTGCATAAAAATGGCCCATTAGGGAAAGTAGAATTTTATGTCATTAAAGTAGAATTTCAATTTCGAGGCTCCCCACATGTTTATTCATTTGTTTGGATTAAAGATCCGCCGGGAATTACACTTGAAACAAAAGATGCGTATTTAGAATTCATTGATTCTATTATTAGCGCTGACTTACCTAATGAAGTAAATGAACCTAAGTTGTTCGAGCTTGTTAGTCAATATCAAATACACAAACATTCGAAATCTTGTCGAAAATATAAAAATGTCACTTGTAGATTTCATTATGGTCGATTCTTCGCGGACAGGACGATTTGTGCTAACCTATAGATGGGTCGTTATCTGATGCTTGCGAAACAAAAATTCTAACAAAACGGTCAATGTATGTAAAAGATGTAACTATTCTAGAAATTTTAAGTTCCCTTGACAAAACAGAAGAAGAATATTATAATGCTCTTTCAATTGCTTCGGGAGAGGACTTTGAAATTCACTTGCGGCGACCTCCGAATTCTTGATTTGTCAATAATGACTTTGCAATGGGACTAGAAGCTTGGGAAGCTAATTTGGATATCCAACCAGTTTTTAATTATTAGAAGGCTGTTTCCTACATGTGCTCTTATTTTTTGAAAGCTGAAACAGATTCGTCCGTTGCAATGAAAAAGGCTGCAAAAGAAAGCGAAAATTTAAGTTTCAAAGACAAGATAATAAAACTAGCCGTTGTATTTCTATCCCACAGGCAATATTCTTTACAGGAGGCGGTTTACCAGCTCATGCCTCATGAGCTCATGTGGTTGAGGAAAACATTTTCTGTGGTTTCCTTTGCAAATTCTAATTTGCCCGATAAAGGGTTCAGAATAAGTGAACTACCACCAGATAGTAAAAGCGTAACAATTTAAACCGTTATGTTGAAAGGCCCAATAAGGATTTTAAGGGTGGCAAGTATGGTATTCTCGACACATTTTGTTATGCAGAGTTTTTGGCCTATTATGTAGTGGACGCAAAATCCAAATTTGATGAAAATGATTCCCAGCCAGAAATACTGCTGGATGATTTTAGTGAAACACCATGTGGTTACCCAAAATCAATACCTTTGATTTCATCCAAAGAAAAAATGAAATTCCGCAATATTCGTAAAGTTATAAGGTACACTGACAGTTTTACTTAAAGGGAATCATTGAACAATGATAACCTAAGAGAATAAATCAGATGATACAGAGAGCATCTTAAGGGAGTAATTTTGCTTTTAAGGGGTGTCAATTTCAATTTCCTTAAAATGACCACCTTGAAGGGAATCAATTTGACTCCTTTAACTGATCATAAATGGAATCTTTTTGACGCTCGTTAGAGAGCCAAATCGAAAAACAAAGCCACTGTTTCGCACGTTTTAAAAAATTTTACGTAAGCAATTCTTTAAATGAGAGTCTCAGATGTCACATAACGGTATAAAAGATTTTACACCTTTAAACAATAAAGATACGTTTATTAACTCTTTCTTTGCATTTTACTAAATAATTGTTCTTTTGTATAGATATTTCCCTGTATAATTCACAAAAATTGTAAACTTATTTAATACGACCGTACGATCGCATTGAATAAAAAAAAACACCTATAATTTATCAACTTCACTGGTTCACTGGTTTCATTGGTAACATATACATATTTCATATTAGGAGGTTTGTAGTTGTACTATTTTTGGATTCTTTTCTTGACGAAATTGAATGTGTCCATGCGACTGACAGTTTCTTTCGTTTGTTTCCTTGTTCTTAAATAATCGGCTATTGTTATTTATATAATAAGTTTGGTTGCTTACTCCTCAAATTTCTTTTAAATAACAACAAAACAACATTCATGATGGCCCACAAAACACGGTCGGCTATGCAGACAGTAACTAAATATGTTATACGTACGCTGTTTTTCCTTTATCAGCCATAGACTTCAAAGTATTTGGGGAAAAACTAAATGATTTTGAATGATTAGCTACTATATTTTGGTTACTTGTGACAGCTTTAATTTTTACAGTATATTACTTTTTCTTTAGATTCTTATTATGAAATTTTCCTTTCAATTTGATTGCTTTTATAAAACAGTCAATTACAAATGGCTCGTGCGACATTCTTGGAACTTTCATGCAATGCAGGGCAATTTCGCTATTCAATGCAATTCTTCTGGATGTGTATTAAAATTCAAAAATCAAAAGAGCTGTGCAAAAACATCAAAGTTTAACATAAAGACTTAGTTCAAAGAATGATACACTGGAAGTGACTTTTAGATATCAATGCAAGTGACAATAATCTTGCTGGTGATAGCAGTGATGATGAAGATGTTGATGATCAGTTTTTTGAGCCGAAGTTGACGCTGGTTGACTGTACTGATGAAAATGTTTACACTGAATTTTGGTCTTGATGTGATCGGTAGAGTGCGAAAGTCCTTCAGTGTTGCTATTAGTGGCTTTTTCATTCGAATCGAAAGTTTTTTCGCTCATCTGAAGACAATACGTCAACTCAGGGGGAGGGGGTAAAGCAAAGTTGACGCAGGTTGACAGAGGGGGTAGGGGGGGGGGGGGGGGGGGGGGGTCAAAAATCTTGAAAAAATGGTTGACGTCATTTGTGAACAATCTCTGGTGAAATATTAATTAACACAAATTAGCGCCGTGAAAAACTTTCTTCGTGGTTTTTCTTCATTCTCGGTCTACCTTTTATTGAAAAGTGGGAGACAATCGAATTATACTATATAAAAAAGAAATATTGTATATCGGAGAAATTAAAAAACACTCAAAAAATATTTGTTGTTATGAAATATCCAAGTTTATATATAAGCTATTTGCGTTTTCATAAATGTTTTTGTATGTATGTATTTATAGTGTTTTATATGAAAAGATCAATACATGATTTCAAGTAAATGGCATTGTTTTCTTAATTATCTTGAGATCACCATGAAATCCGGGGGCAAGATCAGCAAGATGACCAAGCGTTGAGAATATTATAATACTGGAATGGGAGTCATTTAATATTAACACATTATGCCCAGAAGGGCGTCATTTGATATCAACGCAATGATGCTCAGAAAGGAGTCAAAGCGAATTGAAGTTCTTAAGGTGATCAAAATAATGACTCTTGTTTGAGCATTAATTCAAAATGATACTCAAACGGGAGTCACGAAATGAGAATCGTAAGAGAGTCATTTTCAAACGATTCCCTTTGGAGAGTCAGAAATATCGCCATTTTTTAGAACTGAAAGGGAGTCATTCATGGTAATGAGAAGCTAAAGAAAAGATACTTGTAAGGGAGTCAAAATGACTCGCAAAAGGAGTCGCCACAGGCACTCTGAAATGACTCCCTTAGAGTTCTCATATTGACTCTCGAAAAATTGTCAGTGTGGTGAGTACCACGCTTTCAAGATTTAAAGACATGCGGTGAGCTTTTCAACAAAAGCCTTATTATTGTTAATGAAGGTGAGTTTATTATTATAAAAGGCCGTTCCAAAAGCTGGAATTTGTAATATGCGTATGCTAGAGAAAACATAGCATTAACTTAACAAATAAAAACAAACCACAAATACTTTATTAACGTCAATATAAGGAGGTATAACAAACTAAATACCGTATTTCCTCTAATAAACGCCGCGGCGTTTATTACAAATTCAAGGTTTTGGACGCGGCGTTTAATAGAAGGAGGCGTTCTTTAGAGGGCGGCGTTTATTAAAAAATGAAAAATTGGACAGAAGCAATCTTAAATAATAATGTTTCCTTATCCTTAAAAAGGTTACAAAAAATTGTGTGATAATGTTTTACACAAAACATTTGTTCACGAAAATGTCAAAGAAGAGCAATATCACTGTTGCCGTTCTCTTGTATGAGATGAAAGCTTTTTTATAATTCTTGTTTAACCTGTTTTCTAATAAACACCGCTTTCCAAGATGCGGCGTTTAATAGAGGGAGGCGTTTAATGGAGGGCGGCGTTTACGACAAACATTTGGCTATAAGTGCGGCGTTTAATAGAGGGTGGCGTTTATCAGAGGGCGGCGTTTATTAGAGGAAATACGGTATGGTCATTAATATCTTCACTACTCATTAGAATCATTTCTTGTTCCCTATCCACTTTTTTTTGTAACATATCTTCTTAGTCGTAATAGAACTGTCCAAGCTCGTAGCATTTGGTTTGAATGTTCATGTGGCAATATTCTTAAGACATTCTTCACTTTTTGGCCAATTTCATCTTGAACATTCTTATAAAGCGTATTCTTATAAAAAAAAATGGGTGTATATGTATATTGCATGTGTTATGCGTTTCATCATATTCTATAATTTAATAGTAATGCATTTGTTATAACTTCCTCTATTATTTTTCATATAAAAGCACAAGATTGAAAGATCAGGAACAAAAATCAAGTAAATAAAGGATAGTATATAATCAATGCATCAATGAGAAAATTAAATAAATAAAAACAAAAAAGAGTAAGAGTTTATATAATAGGATCTATTGTTAAACAACACAGAGATGGTTGCGTAATATAGAAGATTTAAAAAAGAAAAAGAGCACAGTTGATTTCTTTTGAAAAGAATGAAATAAATTTTAATTTGAAAATTGACCTATGTAAACTCACAGCTTTCACAACGGTTCAATACGCCCCTGCAATATATTCGTCTGACAAATCATTACCGTTAGACTCTTACACGGTGTAAAGCTTGTGTTTGGGTTAGTAAGGAAAAGTTTGCCTGTAATGTTTTTACCGTATGATGTAATGGTAACGATTTCTATGAATAACTACCGTAATGCTTCAATAAACGCCCTTAGCGTTAATTTAATTTTCGAACTTTTTTGGTTGGCGTTTATTAGAGCATTTACGTTATCAAAAATTATCAATATAATGAATAATTTGCCCATATGTTTAAGTGTTTTTCACTAAAATATGTTTAAATAGTTAGAATATCTTTTTTGATTTTTGAATATGCTGTGAGTATGTAATCTTAGAAATATTAGAAAATATAGAGATAACCTCTTATAAAAACTGCTTCGAAAACCTCTTTAACACCACTTTAAAACCACATTTTGCCGGCTGGCAAGTCTAAGAAAATAATAGCCTTTGCATAAGAATAGACATTTCATACAACAAAATCAATCATTGCCAAAAGACATTTTGGACACTGTCATTTGATTGCCATTAAACGTACATTAATATTTGAAAAAATTGAATAAAAGGCACATGTAAAAATGAATGAGTAAGGCGTTTATTTTTAGATCAGAATGAGAATGTTCTTTAAAAACCAAAACCTTTGAGTATATGGAGCGCTATGGTATCGGGTTTCAACGCATAATTCCCACTTTTTCAGTTTTCCAATCTGAGGTGAACGGGTAATGGATCTCTCCGTCGTATCTGTTTTCTTGTATAACACATCTTTCAATCATGATCACTTGATGGTTGACGATATAGTATTCAATCCTATCGTCACCTTCCCTGTTAAAAACTATCTGTCTCATGATCGTTCGTGGAATGTCATAACTTCTCATACAATAAGCAAAACTCTCTCTATGAGCTTCGCAAGAAGATCCAACTTGATCTTGCATTGTTTCTTTGAAGGAACTACCTATTTTGTCACAACCAGACCTTTTACAACCTTCTACTTCGATTACTATCGTAAAATGAATTCTTTGGAGTAGCGTAGCAATTCATAAAGAGAAAACAAGGAAACAGAAGATCATCACATTCCCTGATGTCATCTATATTTGATTAATGTTTGATTGTTTGTTTGTTTTTTTTTGTCTGTCTGTCACGCAAAATGGTTGAGTTGTAAAGAGTAAATACTTTACAGTGGAACCTCCAATTAACGGACACTCTAAAAGGCGGACACCTCTGATTAGCGGACAATTTCATTTTCCCCGGCCGTTTGCTAGTCAAATCCTCATAAAAATGTTTCCAAAAGGCGGACACTCAATGAGCGGACCCTCCAATTAGCGGACAAATTTTTTTGCACGAAATGGCCAAAACCCCTATTTTTCCTCTCCAATTAGCGGACATTGAATATCAAACTGGTTAAGAAACACAAATTACTTTTTGAGATTCTTTATTTCAAGCACTTATTTGTCTTATTATCTAAATTATTTTTACGAGTTTGTAGTTTTCCCTTGACCCAGTCGACGAATTTGACTGGACCAACGAAATCATAAACCACTGGCACTTCAAGTCCATATTTGTCCATGATTTGTTCATTTTATGTTTATATTTCTAGAGTTTCTCTTATTTCGTGAAAACTAAATTGTTGTATTTCAATGACCTTTCTCTTGTTCTTCTATGTCCTAGTGTCTTTAAATAAGTACCTTAGACAGATATTTCATATTTTCGACACCCTGGCATGGCCTAATATCAAAATTGGAGCTTCTAGATCAAAAGTTTCTAGCGGACAGTTACCCCTTTCCCCGATGGTGTCCGCTAATTGGAGGTTCCACTGTATTTTATTTTGTGCACCGTCAGTTATTTAGTCAGTTATTTAGTTATTCAGTTATTTGTCAGTTATTTCTCGTGAAGTCAACCCAGGCTGAACATGGGCGGTGAGCGACGCCGCCTTGGCGCCTATCTATATATTATTACCCGATTCTCCGTCTGTCTGTTTGTTTGTTTGTTTGTTTGTCTGTAAGTCACGCAAAATGGTAGATGTGAACTGCGAAAGAGAGTCAGCAATGTAACATCACACATAAATTATTTCTTTTCTTGTGCGCGACGTCAGTGTGAAACCAAGTAAGTAAGTAAGTGAGTAAGTAACGGAATTTTTTTTTTTTTTTTTTTAGTTCTTAGGCTGCCATCCGAAATGGTTGGTTCTTCCGCCCACCGACTTGCAACTGTTAGTTGACTTACCGCCAGAGATACGTATAGCGTCCAGCTCGAACACGGGTCACAGCGGTCGCACTCAAAGGTACTAACCACTACACCATCGCTGCACAACCATTGTATTGAGACCCTAATCGAATGCGACGTTTAGGGAAAATTATCTCCGTAACCAATAGGTTAACGTTTTTTGGGGTCCGCGATACAGGCGATGGGGTAATGCAAAATTTGGGTCTAATTTTTTTGGGGGGACGGGTCTGTGACGTCATCAAAATATTTGATCAAGGATATCTCCGGAACGGTTGGTCGTAGCGAAACGATCCCATACATTTTTTTATGAGTTTTTGGAGCTCTACAACATGGGCACACTTATTATCGAGAAGGAATCGAGAAAATAATATGAGAGTGAAAAAAGAGAAAAAGGGTCTGTTTTTTTATTAATTAAATGTGGGACGGAAAAATTGCTAACTCTGATGGCAATAGAAAATTACTGATAAGAGAAAAACTGATGCTTCATGCGTTAATGAGTCAGTTATAGATCTATTTTGTTTGATTAAATTTAAGAAGGCAATACAATACAATAGTTCAAATCTTTTTATTTTGACAATGTCCGGTTCTATCCAGATAAAATAATAACACTATTAAATGGCGGACGGAACATCTAATATATTTATCGGACTGAATTTTTTTGCCTCAAATTCTATCAAAAATGTGATTAATCGTTACAATAGATTACTATACAGTAGATTAAGCCAAATTTTAAGAACCTAGTCTAGTCACTTTGAAGAATTAGACAGTGTTTTTTCAAGGTAAGTGATGACCAATTTTGTTTTTAAAATGAAATAAATGTTGAAAGTACATGTAATCAGTATTTTATAACTGATTATGTCTGCCTGCAAAGAAGTTAACAGGAACTTCAATAGTTTCACGGCAACAGAAGTTTTCAGCATGGGTATGCATGCCCTACGTTGACTACACAAAAGCACCACTTATTTTTTGCCGATCCTGGATGGCTCTTTATAATCGACTGCTTTCTTTCTTCTTCATCATCTTCTTCTCTTTCTTCTTCTCCGTTCATTTTTATAGCCGCAGTTCAGTATTAAACTTTGCCCTAGCCAAGGTAGTTAAGAATAAAGGCTAGTCTTCAGTGAAGTAGTACGTCATTTTTTTCAGTCAGTACAATTAGGTAGTAGACAGTGTTTGCTTTCTGCTATCTTTAAGTTGAAAGCTCAAGAGTTCAAGAGATAAAACGTTAAATGATGGAAATAAATTGTTTTAGTTCACAGTTGTCCTAAATATTTTGTAAAAGATTTTGAAAGGACGCACGGAAAACAGAAAAACAACGATATCAACATCAATAAATTATGTCACGGTCACTGATGTTTTGTTTTTGTAGATAACAATGTTATGATGGTTTTTGATTCACTTTGATAGTTATTTGTTTATTTCCTTATATGTCTTCCCCAAAGTATACATACTTTATTACGGTAGCAGCAATAGCCAATACCGTATTAAAATACCCTTGGACTCCTACTACTACTACTACTACTACTACTACTACTACTACTACTACTACTACTACTACTACTACTACTACTCCTTCTCAGGCCAAAATGGCAATTAGTCTGCGATTTAGAGTCCCCGCTAAAAACTCAATATACATTCTAATGAACGAACGCAGCCTTTTGAATTTTCGAAGAGTTAAATCACATACATTTGAAATATGTTTTCTTTGATATTTTATCACTTAATTGATGAAGGAATGGATATTAATCAAATAGGTCTACGTAAAACTGGGACTTTTAGTTACTTATGGTACTGAATCAATGTACTTTTGCACTTGAAAATAAATATGTTTTTCGTGTCAGTAAAGCACAGATCAGACTTTCTGATTACTTTCTACGTTTGTTAGCTATCTGTTCTGTCTTTGAACATCAAGGTTTTCAAAAATCGAGTTAAAGAAAGGAAGATAACTGTTTGAATTCATTTTCGGTTTCAAGAAATTATAATTCAAAACATACATTTTTTTTCGAAGAAACGCGTTTTTTTTTTCTACATAAGCACTTACAAAAAAACGTACGTTATAAACAGCTCATGCATGTATAATTCTTTCGTCTTCTAATTAATTAAATTGCTGGTGTGTTACGGTTAGACCCTATTTACGCGAGTTAGTAATTTTAAACATTATTATCGTTTTTTGCCTGTTTTCCACCAGTAAGATATCTCAAGAAATAACGCTTTTAAGAACTTTAAGTAAAATTTCGAAAGTATTCTTGTGGCGTACCTTTGCTGCTACCGTTTTGCGCCATCTGGCTCTTGTTTAGTATTAAAATTAGCTTCGACAATTTTCTTTTCTACTTCTGTAAACCTGTATACAAATTTAATTGTATGTGGTTATAAAAAGCAAGTGCTCTGTGGAATTACATTGTTTCCCGCAATTTTATGGTAAAAAAGCATATGAAACTTGTCAGATCATATGTTTATTATGAAGAACTTGCCTTACACATTGATGCGGTTATTGATGTATTCTGCCAAAACAATATTAAGTTATTTGAGGGGAAATATTAGTCGCACTTAGGTCTTACAATGTTTAATGTCCATAGTAACTTCTGGGTCACTTTTAACTCATCCGCAAGAATTGTGAGAGAAACTTTTACATTCGACCGTGAACATCTTCATTTCATAATAGGTTAAAAATAATTTAGTGTATAATCATATAAATAGTGATATTAGATTCAGTTTCACCCTGATCAGTATAGGCAACATTTTCATCTGAGTTTCAGGTTGATGGTAGTTATACCATTGTAATTGTTTGATGATACATTTTCTTGCGGGTTATCAATGTACACACAATAATTGATAAAATGTTTGCAACTTTGGTGAAAATATATAGTCACATTTTTGCGAATCTTGTTTATGTTTTTTCTAACTAGGGAAATATATTAAGAAATTACATGATATTATTTCTGTGTTAACTTCTCCTCTGAATTCTTGACAGATTCTGCCACAGTCTGATACAGTCTGCAAATTTCCTTTTCAGCTCCTAATTGGCGTTCTATTTTCATTTTTAAATCCTTTATAATATCACTTTATTTGTCGAAAGTAAATTAATAAAAAAGATAACTTGGATCGCTAGTTGTGCAACACCTATCGTCACAATTTTAAACTGGTTTATTGTGATATATTGCGAACTATTGATGTTTCTAATGACGTTACGCAACTTCGACGTCAAACAATGTACCTGGGCAATGAAAAAGAGAGGGATAGGTAGAAGTTTATTGGGCCTCGATCGATCTTCTACTTGTCTCAGAGTCATTCTCGCACTGATCATTTTATCGACACCTTCAGCTTCAAATAGCAATAATGGATTCAACCTTCTTACAAACAGAACATTCGAATTTACCAAGTATGTTACCTTTCCAAACAAAAAAAGATTCTGTGCTCCAATAAATCTTTACGCAAACCATTCTGCAACGTTTCAACTCATCACTTCCGGCGATATCGAAACCAATCCAGGTCCAGTAACTTGTGATTCTTGTCAATAAACCGTCAGATCAAATCAGAGGCAGCTAGTCTGTGTGAATACTTTTAGTAAATCCCACACGAAATGTTCAGTCAAAAATATGCTGAATGGTCCAAAAATACAAACCTGGACCTGTCATGTATGTACCAATAGATTACTTCCATTCCACAATGTCAGTATCGAGGAAACAATATTAGAAGAAAGTTTACACGGTAAAGCTGATGAATTATTTCAAGCTCCACACCAAGATAACACGAGCATTGCACACCTGAATACTCGCTCTCTCTGTTCATCCTTCTCTGAATTTCAACTTTTTGTTGATATCAACTTGAATATAAAAACCGGGAAAACAGGAGAGGTCGCGGTATCGGAATTTATATTAGAGAATCAATCAAATAATACAAAGTACGGAAAGATATCAATCGAATAGCTACAGACATTGAGCATCTCTGGATAGAGGTAAAGGGTAAGAATAGAAATCATTCGTATCTGCTCGGCACAGTATACCAGCCAAACTCAGACATCGCTTCAAAAAAAATATGGCTGCAAACATTTGAGAACATCCTGTCGCACATAAACAACATTTGGGACGGTCCTGTAATAATATGCGGTGATACAAACATAGATACCCTTTCTGAATCCTCAATCCGACAGCAGTATATAGATCTATTGAACGTCTTTAACCTGACCAATGTTGTTACAAAACCTACAAGACACGGAAAGAGCCTCGTTGATCACCTAATAACAAACATACCAGGAAAAGTCACATTGACCGATGTCATCCCATGCGATACTGTCAGCGACCATGATTGCCCTTTTATGAATATAAACATAAAGACGACAAAATTTCAACCTCGACAAAAATCCATTAGAGACTACAAAAGTTTCAAACTTAGTGACTTTACATCAGATTTTGCGCAGTTACCATTCAGCACTATCTACGCACTTGAAGATCATAACGAACAACTAAGCGTTTTCAACTCCCTCATCCTGGAGTGCCTGAATGTGCATGCTCCTCTCAAAACATGTAAAATGACTCGTCCACCTGCTCCATGGATGCGAGATCTCAAAATCACAACTCTACAAAAGGAGACTAAACAACATCGAGTAAAGGCCCATCGAACTGGAAATGATGAAGAATGGAAGGAATACAGATCAACCAAAAGCAAACTAAAATTGGCGATAAAATCCACCAAGTCTCAGTTTAACAAAAAAGCGTTCTCCTCTCGCAGACCAAAAAAGGTTTGGCAAACGATTCGACGAATTTTAAAACCAAATGATAAACCAATCACAGAATGTCCAGATGCCCTCAACAAACACTATAACGGCGTCGCTGAAAGACTTACCGCCTCAAAACGCACCAACACAGAGGACTTGAAAGCGATGATCAACAAACTACCACATCGAAATGAGAATGCTTTCAAACTACAACCTACAAGTTACAATGACGTAAGAAATGCACTCAATTCCATCAGAAGGGACTGTTCAATCGGCCATGATTCTATCCCGATAAACTTATTGCAACCTGTTAGTGAGTTTATAATCTCTCCACTGACCTTTATCATCAACAATTTTATTTTGTCCGAAACATTCCCACAATATTGGAAAGTCGCAAGGATCAGTCCTGTTCCAAAAGTTAACATCCCTTCCTCACCGAATGACTATCGGCCTATATCAGTTTTACCAGTGTTATCAAAAGTTTATGAGAAGGTAGTTCTTCAGCAACTGGTGTTTCATATCGACAATTTAATGTTATACCAGTCAACGCAACATGGCTTTCGAAGATCACACTCAACTACAAGCTGTCTGATGAAACTGAAAGATGACATCACAAACGCCATGAACAAAGGCGAAATAACAATTTCAGTTTTTGCTGATTACTCCAAAGCGTTCGATACGATAGACTTTAAGAGTCTTTTAATGAAGCTTTCAAACCTCAATCTTGACAAATCCTTTCTACACTGGATGGCAAATTATTTATCAGAGCGCCAGCACTATGTTCAAATTGACAACAGAAAGTCTTCGATGTTGACTGTTGGTTTTAGAGTACCGCAAGGATCCATTCTCGGTCCTGTCATCTTTAATTTATATGTATCAGACCTCTCAGAGCAAGTGAAATACAAAAAAACATTACAATATGCTGATGACACCAAAATATATATTCACTCAAAACCAGATGAACTTGAAGCTAAAATTATCGAACTCTCACGAGATATAGAAAACATCCGTATTTGGTCACATGATTCCAATCTTGTCTTCAACGAAAAGAAAACAAAAACAATGCTTTTCTACAAAAACCAGCTGTACAGACATCACAAAAAGGAACTTGATTCAGTTGCTATCAAATGTGGTGGTATTACTCTCGGAAGAACGGAATCAATGAAAGTTCTCGGAATTACTTTCAACGAACACCTGGACTGGACAAGCCACATCAATAAAGTGGCAATCGAAAGCTTCTCTACATTGCGAACGCTTAAATTATTAAAACGACTTCTTCCATTCAAGATACGGAAAGAACTTGTTCAAACGCTAATATTGTCAAAGCTTGACTATGGAAATATTGTCTTTAATCCGATACCTAAAGCCCTTCAATCACGGTTGCAAAAAGTTATGAACGCTGCCGCCGGATTTGTATGGAACAGATATTCGAAAGTACACGACTGCATAAAACTCTCATGGCTACCTATTGAGGAGCGTCTCGAATATTCTGCTGCTGTTGCGGGCTTCAAAGCTGTTTTTGAAATAGTTCCTGCAAACATGCAACTACAACTTGCAAAGGATACAAGGGCTCTCAGAAGTAATCGTAAAAACATCGGCCTTATGATTCAACGAAGCAATGTCATGAATTCCTACAGTAATACCGTCACGCAAACTTTTAACAGTTTGCCGAAATCAATTCGTGAATCAGAAAGTTTGCACAGTTTTAAAACGAAAACGTTTACATACCTAATGGACAAAGCAATTGCACGTACTTTATAGATCTTTTTTATATATATGTTAAAAAAAAAAGAAAGAAAAAAAAAGTTTGTAAATACATTTAACATACACACCACATACAATTTTCTAGGAGAAGAACCATGTAGCAAAATGGAGCTAGAAATAAATCGGTTATTATTATTATTATTATTATTATTATGGTTTCCATTAGAACAGGTTCAGTTTATTAATTGAGTCAGGTTGGGCACCCATTTTGGCATCGAGGTTCTAGAAGTTTTTATCCGAGAATAATTGAGTAAATGTTTCGTTCTTTCGAACATTTTTGTGAGACTTTATGGTATGTATTGCCTAAAACAATGCAATACATAGACAACATAGGAAACTTGTAATTATTTCTGCTATTTTCTAGTAGAATTTGTAAAAAATGAATAAATGGTGCTTGTAAAAATGTATTATTATTATTATTATTATTATTTACGAATGTTTACCCAGGATAGCCTCTTCAGTTCCTTAAGGTACTGTTATCAATGAGGGTCCTGTGAAGGAGGTTAAGTGTTCAGTGTTACATCAGCATGAGAAATGTTTTTTAAATGCTGGATTTGAATAGTTCATGGTCTCATTTCTTGTTTTCTAATTTTTAAATTTCAAGTGGGTGTATAACGAATCTTTCCATCGAGTTTCATAAAGCAATACGCTGCGATGGGTGAAATTAGAGACATTATATAAAAGGCTATGACAATAATTTACGATTAGTTAGTTTTGAATTGTATTGTTTAATTGTTTCATGAAAGTTATGGCTACAACTATGCAAATGTCTCAAACAATTAAATGCTGTTTCGTTCTGTTTTAAAATCTGTGGTGAGTGCGTAATGAATATCTCCATCATAGGCGTTTTCTCGTATGATACATCTTTCTTTCGTGCTCACTTGACGGTTGACGATATAGTATTCAATACCATCATCATCTTCTCTGTTAAAAACTATCTGTCCTATCATGTATCGTGGAATGTCAAAGCTTCTGATACAATAAGCAAATCTCTCCCTATGATCTTTGTAATAAAATCCGACTTCATCTTGTGTGGTTTCTTTGAAGGAATTAGACATTTCGCCACAATCAAACCTTTTACAACCTTCTTTTTTCTTCTTTCTTTTTCCTATTGCAGTGCTATAGTAAAATGAAATCTGTAGACTGGCATTATGTGGCGAAATATATATGCATTGTGATCATCAATGCAATTTGTATTTCCGGATTTCCGCAAATAAAACGAAAATAGATACAATGGAATGTAGTGCTACTAGCTACATGTTTTTAGCATTCGTTTTTCATGATATCGTGATTTTCCTGATTTGGACAGATCTCATTTCAATTTTTCTATCTGTCAAGATCTTATTTTACAGATTGATTAATTTGATTAATTAAGTTCCTTGCAGGCATTAAGCGAATTTAATCGTTTTATGTGGTTATTTGCGGTTATAAGATTACTACTCAATTTCATTGTCAGTTAGCCATAAGCAATATGAACAAGATGCCCACTGGCAGAAAAAGATTTCTGCAAAATCTGTTGAAGCATGAAAAATGAAAAATGTTATGACATTTATGAAATTCGACAAAAAAATGTCGATCTAATTGGATTCAAACCACCGACCTTTTGGTTAACAGCCGAGTAACTAGCCAACTGCAACACAGAACTACATGTATCTACAATGTGAAAACCGCTAGCTTTAGACAGTAACAAAAAAACGGAGGAGAAAAACCAAAGCCGGTTGTAATGTATTTCTTGCTTTTGCAAAAATCCAAAATCGAAATATTTTATGACATATTTAAAAATTCGAAAAAGACTTCAGAACATCTACATGGTGTCGAACCACCGACCCTTCGGTAAACAGTTGACTATACTAACCAACTGTGTCACGGAAGCCGTGAACGTCTGTATAGATATAAACAAGACCCAGATGGCGCAAAACGGTAACAGCAAAAGTGCTTGCCACAAGAATACTTTCTAAATTTTACTTAAAGTTCTTAAAAGTTCTGTAAACGTTATTTCTTGAAATATCTTACTGGTGGAAAACAGGCATAAACGATAAAATGTTTAAAACTACTAACTCGTGTAAATAGGGTCTAATTGTAGCACACCAGCAATTTAATTTATTAGACAAAAGAATTATACATGCATGAGCTGTTTATAACGTACGTTTTTTTTATAAGAGCTTATGTAGATAAAAAACTCGTTTCTTCGAAAAACACATGTATGTTTGAATTATAATTTCTTGAAACCGAAAATGAATTCGAACAGATAACTTCCTTTTTTTAACTCGATTTTTGAAAACCTGATGTTCAAAGACAGAATGTTCAAAGACAGAATAGCTAACAAGCGTAGAAAGTAATAAGAAAGTCTGCTGTGCTTTACTGACACGAAAAACATATCTATTTTCAAGTGCCAAAGTACATTGATTGAATCAGTACCATAAGTAACTAAAAGTCCCAGTTTTATGTAGACCTATTTGATTAATATCTATTCCTTCATCAATTAAGTGCTAAATATCAAAGAAAACGTACTTTCTACCTTAATTAGCTCTTTTGACTCTTCTGTTTACAAAACGTTGAGAACTTCTTTTTAGTTAGAAAAGAATGATCACAGTCCAAGATAATTATAAGTTTTTTCTATATATTTTCTGTTTTCACCTTAAAATATGTATATCTTCTTTAAAATCCATTTAATAGTGATCAAAGAAACTTTTGTAAATCTTTCGCTGACATGCAATGCACGGGGCTTTGGTTTCATGTAAATGCACGCACGAAATTTCAAAAAACCGCTAGGTTTGGACAGTATGAAAAAGAAAAACCAAAGCCGGTTGTTAGGTATTTCTTGCTTTCGCAGAAATCCAATAAATAAACGCAAAAGTTTTTTTTATACTACTCAATTGATATTAAATTATTAAATTATTAAAAAACCAATTACTTTTTAAATGTCCATAAAGTCAGACAAGTTTTCCGTCATGAACGTTTCATGAATGTTTTTAAAGGGCTACACCCCTCAAATTTTCAAACACGAAATTGAATGAATTTTATTATTCTTCCTCTTTAGGCATAAAATTCTCAGTGTAAAAATACTTCTGAAATTCAAAATGGCTGCCCGTTGCCATAGTAACCAACAAAAAAGGAGCAAATGTACTGAAAAGTGACTATCACCCTGGCCAAAATACAATCCAAAGTACTTCCATTCAAAATTTGATACTTTCACAGTTTAATCATAGCAAGGATAGGTACATAAAACAGTGTGGCAATCAAATGTGTAATTTGGCCTTTTCTTTGATTTTACTACTAAAAAAATTCGAAATTCGATGAAAAAATAGATCTGTGTTACTAATTTTGTTTCAAGCTGTTGTGTCACGTTCTGAGGTTCTTTATTTTTACTGTACTTACATATAACAACTGGTAATTTCTTATTCGGTATAGACTTCAAATTTACTAACTTTGTAAAGCTGCGTCTCAAAATACAGGCGATTGATGAAATTAATATCAGTTAAAAATCGAAGAAGATAAAAATAAGTAAAATCTTGTTAGGAAATATGGATGTTTGATTTCTAAGTTATATAAAAAGTAATAACACATCAAATTTTACTAAAGTACGCTTTTTCTCACTGATCACCTTAAAAATCAATGAATACAAGAACATTTTATCAGGATATATCAAAAATGGAAATTCTTTCGAAAGTATTATCGATTAATACTGTTTTTTTAGTGTAAAGATGAAAAATCAGTAATTACTGATTTTTGTGAAAAGTGAAAAATCAGTAATTACTGATTTTTGTGAAAAATGAAAAATCAGTAATTATAATCGTTTTTTTTTGAAAAAAATGGAAAAATCGATCTTTAACTGATTTTTGTGAGAAAAAAATGGAAATATCGGTATTGATATCGACATTACTCCTCTATACAAAATTCTATAGCATTCGTTTGGTTATTGAGAAGTTGCTGGTATTTGTACTTCAAAAATTTTGCTTGTTGCGACGTTAGCTAATTTGCTGTCATCTGTCATCTATCATCTGTCTAGAGTAAAGTCACTTGAATAATGCATGACTTAGGCAACCACTGAGTCCATGGAATTGATTTTCTGTTGCGCTTATCATAGACCATATGTGGTTCCCATTTCTTCCGATAGCCGCCCTTATAATAATGAAGATGAATTTCATCTTTTTGTTGGTCCAGAACTTCCCCAATTACTGGCCAAGTTTTACTGTCCTTTAACAACACAGCCACCATCGATCCGTTCCTTAACTCTTTTAAATGGTCATCAACTTCTTCAACTCTAATGACCAAATTCTTTTCAGATTGATAAGGACCGTTGTAAACCTAAATCAAGAAAATATTACCAGCATAAATCATTTATAGCTACGTTACAAATCGTTGCTCCTAATGAATTAGTGCTAATTAGTAGTGCTATTTGTTCACTCTAAACGGAGCTGAAGTAACCATTTTCCTTGACCTTCTCTTAAAATATTTCAAAACTGTGCTTGACTGACCTCTGGCAAAGAACTTTCGTTCATTTCTTGAACTATACAAGTAAAAGCGTTACTACGTGGAATTTCAGTCATCATTGGTAATTGTGTTATGCTTTGTTTACGTAAGCATAAATCAGGAAGCAGCCAATGTGGTAATTCAGGTTGCTTAAAACACTGTTGGGATTTATGATCTCAGACAGTTCTTCCTTATCCTTGTCATTGAACAGAGCTGAACCACGGTAATACTTTGGCATATCAACACGTAATCTTTCAAAATCTTGGCAACTTTTGTTTATTTCTACCAAGATCGGTAAACTTTCTTTTAGCAATTTTGAGTCCTAATGAAATTAGAAAGAAAATAAATAAAAAACAATAACACTCCAGTAAGATGGGTTTTAATTTTCCAAGCATCGGAATAAGCTTTGCTAAGTTTGCAAAGTTGTGGCAACAGCAGTTTTGCTTGATCCATTCCGTCTAAAATCAAAGTCATGTACTTTCCTGGATTTTGTTTTGCTTTACTTCGATGTTTGTAATACTTATCTCGCTGTTCAATATAAAGAATGAATACATGTCGGAAATATGAGGAAAATGTTAAAGTAAACTTAAAGTATTGTTTCATTTCCTGAGTAAGCGTGATTTGATCGTGAATGAAAAAATAACTGGTGCATCTGTTTGTTCAAGAAAATTGATCTTTTAGCAATGAATTTAAATCAACTCTCTTGTTATAAATCAATTACTGAAACAATGAAAGTGTATAAAAAATTCTTTTGTATTGAGCGTTGACGTCATTCAAGTGAATGTGTTAAATCATTTTTTTAACAAAATCATAATCATTGCGTAGAAGTGTATTTTCATTGTACTCCTTCAGCAGTGATTTTTAATGTTTTTGTTCGGTGGGATGTTCTAATGAAAACAATGAAATGGACGGCTTTTTTCGTGCCCACGTTTTCCATACCCACGATCGCTCGTGGGTATGTGACTAACAATAATCTTCAGAAGTTGTCAAAAGAAATAAACAAAGAAACTGAGGTTTTCGCAAACGATGAGTTCTGAATGAAATAATAACTCCTATCCTATGTAACAATACTCCTACCATAAATTCATAATTTATTCATCGCACACCAGCCTTCACTTTGTTTACTTTTACAATAATAGTGACGTCTGTATCATTAACAAAAAGTGATAATATTTTCTGTCATTATGGTGAATTACGTAATAATTACAAGGATTAGGAACGAGGCGAGGGTTGTAGCAATGGAAAATTCATCAATTTATGGATAAGAATATTCCAACCAGATAAACAGCATGAGTAATAAAACTAGTAATAAAACTATTCTCTGAAATCATAACATTTTACCTTTGTAAGTTATTATGATCTTCAAATAGTTTTTCTAAGTATGTGCGCATCAATTTATCCTTAGATAATAATCGTTCTTCACGAAGTGTTGTGCACACCTCACATTTTGACATACGATCACGCTGAAAAAATGAAGCGTAAAGATAGAAATATCATAAGAAAAAATAAATTGGCATCAGAAATGATTTTTTTTGCTTAGACTTACAGGTGGAATAACGACATGGCTAAAATCCGATAGCCACAAGCGACAAAATCTTGAAAAACTTAATATTGGACCCTTTTGATTCATAATGTCCTCTTTCCACGTCCGTTCAGTTTCACTGAAAATGCGGAATCTTATTATACGCATGCGCATTTAAAGCATGATATCTAGCATTGCGAGGAAAAGAAAAAGCTCCGTTCTCAAATTCAGTTCTTTACATTATGACTGAATTTCTGGAAAAAAAACAGAATATTAACTATGTAGCCCTATATTTTCCGGATAGCTAAATGAATAAACTTACTCTTCACTGCATCATTGTTTTCTTTCTTCTCTATTCTTTGAAAACAACAGCGACAAAATTAGTTAAAATTTAATATCAAATATCCATTATTTAAGCTGTTGAAACCGACACTTGATGAGTTTTAGTTGCAAAACAAAACTATATCAGAGCATCAGTAGCCATGTAACAAGGTTTCCTACGATGGACCTGAGGGGTCACTTGTGATTCACTAAAATAAGGAGCATTTTTCAAAAAAAAGGTTTTTTTTAATTTTTTTTGCACGTTTTTTTTTTTTTTTTTTTTTTTTTTTTTTTTTTTCTCGCACGTTTGCTTTTTCTTAGAAATTTTTTTCTTAGAAATGTTTTTCTTAGAAATTTTTTTCTTAGAAATGTTTTTCTTGGAAATTTTTTTCTTGGAAATTTTTTTCTTGGAAGTTTTTTTCTTGGAAGTTTTTTTCCATATTGATCTTATGTCAGTAAATATGGATGCTTTAATCAGAAAATATATCATAGACGGCTTTACATATCTGGAGATTGTGGAGTTCTTGAAGTGTCACCATGATTATGACATAAGTCTTTCCACTTTAAAGAGAAAGTTGCGTAAATTAGGCATTAAAAGGAGAAGTTTGCAAGCTGTGCGAACGCCATTGAATATGATTGAATTGGCGATACAAAATGAGCTATCAAGAAGTGGCTCTGGTATCGGATACAGACGCATGCATCGTTCTTTAGTAACGCAAAGGTTTACTTGTCGACAGTCAGATGTTAGACAAATAATAAAGAAACTTGATCCTACAGGAGTGGAGATGAGAAAGCGACGACGTTTACACAGACGAAAGTATATTTCACAAGGACCCAATTATGTCTGGCACATTGATGGTCACGACAAGCTCAAGCCATTTGGCTTTAGCATACATGGGTGTTTAGATGGATTCTCTAGAAAGCTCCTTTGGTTAGAAGTAGGTCCAACTAATAAAATGCCCGAGGTAGTTGCCAAATTTTACCTCGACACAGTGAAGAGTTTGAAAGGAATAACTGTTAAAATCAAAGCCGATGATGGTACAGAACATGATCTCATTGAACCAATACATATATTCTTGAGAAGTCAACATGGAGATGATTGTGAGCCATTAGACGTTTTTAGCATAATAACATCACCTCAGAATCAGAGGATTGAAGCCTATTGGTCGATTCTACAAAGAGATAGGATTGGATGGTGGAGAAGATTTTTCCAGGACTTATGTGACTTAGATCTATTTTCCAGTGATGATCCGGTTATTGTGGATTGTATTCGCTTCTCATTCATGGGATTAGTTCGTAAAGACCTAACCTCGATCATGAATGATTGGAATGTTCACATAATTTCAAAGAGCCGCAATTCTGGCCCTAGAGGAAGACCTGACACTATGTTTTACCTTCCTCACTTGTACGAAGCAGAAAATCTTCTCGTTTGTGTCGATAGCCAAGAAATTGACGAGTTCTACCCATGTGTTACTACAAATGTTGATGATTGTTCTGAAGAATTTAAAGAGTTTGCACGTTATGTTATGGTCCAAGTTGGTCGCGCTATGCCTGAAAACCCAACAGAGGCGCTTGATTTGTACATATTTCTGTTGCATGAAATATTTAAATACTAAAACGCCATGGATTCTAGATTGCTCAAGTACTCTCACAGCCTTGCAATAACGAGTTTGCCTTGTAGGAATGCACAGTAACTTTGTAACATAAGCGAATTCATGTAACATCATTTGCATAATGCAAATTCGCTTATTGTACTTCACTGCAGTCAGGAGTTTTGTGCATTGTGCATAGTAAAATATTAAGTAGTGTTTCTTAAACTTTAATCCCATAATATCTCAACAAGGTATTAAATCAAAAATTAAAATCTTCAGTAAAACAAAAGAGCAAATATTTTACTTTGAAACAAAAACGAATACAAAGAAGTGAAATTATATTCAGGCTATGTGAAAAAGGTTCAAACAACACCAGAGACAAGAATTAAAACAAAATTTTTAATAGCTATAGAAATAGAAATAGAAACTTTAAGTTGTAGCTTTTGAATACTAACACTCTGTAAAATACTCTGACAAAATATGCTTTCTCTGGGTGCCTTAAAATTAAAAGCTTATGATCAAAGTCTTATGCAAAAAATAAACTTCCCAAAAACATATTAAACAAAACAACTTCACATGTAGTGAACAAAGAAAAAACAACAAATAAAGTTTTTAATGAAATAAGTCTGAATTGTCCATTCAAAACTAAACAACCCAGCAGGCATTTCAACGTTGTATCAACGTTGTGTTGAAGTTGATGTCCAACGTTGAACAAACGTTGACTCACAGTTGAAAATGAAACAAAATCCGACGTCAGATTTTCAACGTTGAAACCACGTCAGATTACAACGTTATAGCAACGTTGAAACAACGTCGAATAACGTTATTTCAACGTTGTTTCAACGTTGATAATGCTAAAATTCAGATAAAAATAGCTTCGTTTCACTTTATTGTCTGAACTTGTAGCCGAATAGATGATTCGTAATTTGATGTTGTTATTGACACAGATTTTCATCTTTAACAAAGTGGATAGCGGCTAACCCAAGGAACTAACCGACACACAAAAAACAATCTTATTGTCACGCTGAAATTCTTTTGTCTTATTATAAGAACATATTCACAATAATACTTAATTAATATCTTTCCACATCATACAATAACTACCACTTAAATAAATAGATAAAATTTAACAATGTTGTAAGTCGTCGTCGTCGATATCATTTCCCGCGTCGTCTCCTTCATCATTTGCAGCCTTATCTGAGATGGATTCCCGTGTCTTTCGGCCTCCACCGTCCATGCAGTCTGGTGCATATTTCAGCTGGTCCATAATCACAAGACGAACCTTTGCTTTGGTAACTTTCTTGAAAGTATCCATTACAGCGGCTAAAATAAAAGTACTTTTAAGTGATGCAGTCCAATTCATATGGTCATTCAGATCGATAATTATTTTAACCTTCTCTTATACTTTAAATCAAGTTAATGAATCTCACTTGTAATCACATTATATCAATAAGTTTCTTCAAAGGATTCTTTTTTGACCGCCTTACGTTTTTGCCCACTTTTTTCTAAATTGTTCGACAGGATTTCGAACAATTTAGAAAAAGTAGTTATAGCAGACGGTTTCTACTTGTGGTTGCTTTCGAACTAAGTGCTGTATTGTTAATCTCCCATTGAATATGAAAACCAGCTAAGTAAGTTTAAGTTTTTATGTAGAATTCTATAATCGAAATATTTGTAGCAGAAATTGTTCTCCTCTAAAATTTTCGATGGAAAAATTTCGATTAAAAGTGACTGTAGTTGTTGTGTTGCGCAACAAAACTACTCAGTTGTATAATAGGAAATATAAGTCGCATTTCGGTCTCAAAAATTGTAGGGGAAATCTTATAATTTGACCATGAACATCTTCAATTCATAATAGGTACAAAAAAGTTCTTTTGTGGTGTTAAACTCAATTCTCTCCTGCTTTAAGGACAAAATCTACCTGAGTATCAGATTGATGATAGTTATACAATGTAATTATTTAAAATGATATATTTTTCTTATGGTTATCTCTATGTACACACAATAATAAAATTTCACAACTTTATAGGGAAATAGTTGCATATTTTTATGAATCCTGTTAAACATTTGATCTAAAATATACACAGTGACGACAACTAAAACACAAAAATTACTGTAGTGGAATTTTCTTTTTGTAAAAGTTTCTCTACTTCAGGTCTATTCTTCTCAAAATTACAGCAATTTCAAGGTATATTTCCAGTTTTTCTGATACTTTTTCATTAACATTGCAATATCTCTTGTTCTGAAAAACATTCTTAAGTGTATAAGAATCTTAGTGCAAGCAAATTCAAATTTCAAAAATTCTCTAAAATGTCAAATGTTTGTAATCAGATACCACCAACAAAACGTAATTAATTATAATTAACTAGGATTCATCGATATGGAAAACATATACTTTATGTTTTTGTTTTGTGTTTTCTTTTATAATAAAACAACAGCAACCTGCTAAACACCGACAACGATAGCTCTCCTAGCATATTCAACATCAATTTTTAATTTGAAACAAAATTTACAAAAGATACATACCACACATTCATGGCCTTGCCGCTTGGTGAATCTTTCTGAAGTGCGTGTGCAATTCAATTTCATTGGATTATTTCATGATTTGGCGGGAAAACAACCAAAAAACCGCGGGCATATCGAAAAGTACATCAACAACCAAAAACAAAATGTAAAGATATAGAAAGTTAAGGGATAGATGTACAAGCAAAAAATATGTCCTTATAGAAATATAGACAATGAAAATATGTGATAAAAACAGGAAATGTTTTTTTCAAAAAGAGATCAGCTTGCCTTGCCCTCTTCCACTCATCTTAGACACGAAATCTCTACCCTCTCGAAAGTCTTTCAGGGAGTAAAAAGACACAAGTCTTCGACCATGACTAAAACGAACGTTGATCTAACGTTGTTTGATCATCATCAGAAAACCGACATTACTTCAACGTTATTTTAATGTCATTTATCCAACGTTAAAATTCCAACTTTACTTCAACGTTATTCTAATGTCGCTTATCCAACGTTGGAATTCCAACGTTACTTCAACGTTTTTCTAATGTCGCTTATCCAACGTTGGAATTCCAACGTTACTTCAACGTTATTCTAATGTTGTTTATCCAACGTTGGAATTCCAACGTTGCTGCAACGTTGTTATAACGTTATCCAACGTTGCAACTTCCAACCAACGTTGATACAACGTTGAAATGCCTGCTGGGAATGTTCATTTCCCAGGTACTTTCTTTTAAAATATTTGCAAATTCTTCTCGCAGTTCACAGAAATTGCTATAAGTAGCTGGAAGCTCCAATAGTGGCCCACATGTGTGTGCAATGGGGCGTCTTTCAAATTCTGACATGTTTGAATTGAAAGTGACTTCAATTTTCTGAATGATTATTAAATCTGCACCAGTTAAAAATTTCAATAATTTCTTCAAATCCATCATTTGAAGTCCTTTTATATAGCGCTTTAAATATGCCAATGATTCTTTCTGAGCTTCTTTACTAGGATTTGCCTCAAGCATACTGATGACTTTCTTGGCTATTGGCTCTATTTTCACATATAATTGCTGCACCGCTTTTCGATCATTGAAGTCACTTTTCAATGCCATAAATGCAGTTTTCCAACAGGATGCCATGATATGTGGTTTTTGAATCAATTCCTGACGCGAGATTTCGCATAAAACACCATAGACATTATTTCCGTTGATTAGTGTCCGGCATTTGAAAACATCAAGGAAATCTTGGAGGTCTTCATTATCTTTATCTACCAATGAATTTGATGATAATATGTTGCAAATCAAGGTACATTCGTCAGGTGATACATATTTTTTAAAAGACTCAATTAGTTCCTCATCTGTGACATTACCAAACAAACAATAATTTATAAAAGAACGACTAAGAACAGTCGGGAAATACCCAACATCTAAATAACCTTTTATAATGATCATTCCAATGGCTGACCATTCTTCTTTATACATATCATGCCTAACAAATGGCACTCGCTCCAACTCTCCAATTAAGAAACTATCTCAGGCTTCCTGCCAAAAAGCAGAATAAACATCTCTTGTAACACCACTTCCAACACCTGCTTCCTCTTGTCCACGAGGATCAACAAATATGTATGTAATTTCATCATTGGTATCAACCTGAAATAAGGGAGCTGTAAATAATACAAAAATATTCAATATATAAAAAGTTATTGCTAGAACTGACTAAAATTATATATATAACTCTGAGATGGTAACTCAGAAAAAGAAGCAATTAATCAAATTGAAAACACATATTTACCTGGTTTTCAATAAAATATCTGATCAAATCGCTAACAACTTTAATCCGATGAAGTCGAATTGTATGCTGTTTTTTCACAAAATATTCTACCCGTAGTACTCTTAACTGCTCTTGAGATAAGATTGGTTCTTCATAATTCAGGGTTTGAAGTGGTGACGTAGTAGAAGCAGTCTCAGAATCATTTCCAAATTCTGGTAATGCAGCAGGTAAGTCATCAAATAGGTCATCATATGAATTCAGGATGCTTTCATCACATGGTTCCACCTTTTTTGTTTGGTCATGTAATAAGGATTCATTAAACTCTGCTTTTTGTATGCAAACAATGCAATCTTTTATGTACGTACAACCACAAGTTAACCATATTCTCCTCTTTGTACTGGCTGAAATGTCACATAAAGTTTTATTTTCATCAGAATCATCCAGTCTATATTCAGACTTGAGCACAAAAAATGTTTTGCTGAGTTGAAATCCTTTCCTTTTTACAAAATCGAATATTTTCACTGCCTCATCCAATTTATTTAATGTGGCATCACAAATAGAAATTGTGCAGTCCAAGTAATTTTCTCCATATGAGTTTTCAAAACAATCATCAAAAAACAAATCTGTGGCTTTAATTTTAACATCACCAAAGGTACTGTCTTCATCTACCTCTATAAATCTACAGCCACCACATTGATTAACCCTAACTAATTGGTAAGAATTATCTTCATATCGATACCATTTAATCTGCAAACGTTTCATGTTTTTCTTCTTGGGTATATTGTTGCTCTTTGCACGTATTTTGTTCAACAAACCACTTAGTCTATTTTGTCTTTGATGAGGATTTTTAACAGATGTATTGGATGTCTTAGATTCATCATTATCTTTGTCTCTTTGAGCCATATACTCTTCAACTGCACGTTTAACGACATTCTCCATCGTAACAGTTCACCACCACGCGACTAACATAGAACTTAACAATACATCAGTCTACCATTTTTACCAACTACTATGTGCACAAGGCTAACATCAAACAATAGACAGAGAATTTGTTGTTCAGAAACACCTGTATGTAGTTCATGTATTCAAAAAAGTTTCTAAGAAAAAAAATTCTAAGAAAAAAATTTCTAAGAAAAAAATTTCCAAGAAAAAAATTTCTAAGAAAAAAATTTCTAAGAAAAAACAAACGTGCGAAAAAAACAAAAAAAAAAAAACAAAAAAAAAACGTGCAAAAAAAATAAAGAAAAAAAAAAAACATGTGCATAAAAATTTTTTTTTTGAAAAATGCTCCTTATTTTAGTGAATCACAAGTGACCCCTCAGATCCATCGTAGTTTCCTGAAAGTTTCAAGTTCCTAAAAATTTTTTTCACCAACATTTTACGAGTAAATCTAGATGTCACTAACATCAAAATATTATATCAAATTTTCCAGCTACAAGTCTTTTACAAAAAAATTCGAATGTCAATCGAACTCTCAGCGAATACTTTATTCAACCTTGTACCCAGTATTTCTTGTCTTTTCACTATTCAAATGGCGAAATAACAAGAAACATTGGGTACGATGATGCTTACTTTTTATGTTACTAACAATGAGATTCTTTGTTGTTGTTGCGACAAAAAGAATCTTCTGTTAAGACAATGGATAAACATGCCCGTATTGTTCGTCGATCGTGTAGAGCCGCATAGAGATAAAGATTGCTCTGTCTATGATAAGAGAACCCAGCCGGCAAAAAGACGTCTTAAATCCGTCTTAAACTAGTCGGATTTGTCCGTTTAGAAAACGTCTTTTAAAGACGTCTTTAAAACGTTATAAAAAGACGTTTTCTTAACGGACAAATCCGACTAGTTTAAGACTGATTTAAGACGTCTTTTTTCTAACGTTTTAAAGACGTCTTCATTTTATCTGCTAAAAACGTTTTTAAAACCACTTTAAGATGTCTTTTCAGGTGCGTTTCTCCTTGGGTACAGAAGACCATTAGTTAGTTTCTGATGTCTTCATGTAGTGAGGGCAAATTGTGCAAAAATGTAGTAAAATTGTGCTTTTAAGGATAGAAGCATGAAATTTGGTACAGTGAGTGTTCTTCACAATTGGAATATTTTCAGCCTGGGAGCCATTCGTGATTTTCATCACATGTGTATTTTACAGACCAGAATGAAGCTCCATAGCAAAAAAATTTTTTTGGCCAAAAACATACTTTATTATATATCATTAGAAAGATTTTTTAAAATGCAACAAAAATTACTCAAGAACATCTAGTTGAAAACGAACTTGTAAGGAGTTATGAGCCATTTAATGTTTTAAAATTCAGGGGGTCGCGGCTAATAAAAAATTCATTGACCTTTTATTTTTGTTTTATAAAATACATAAATTGTTGTAAAATGCGGAAATAAGTGTAGCCCAAGACACTCTTTGAAAATTTTATCGCTGGTTGTGTTTTTACACCAGCATGCGTTAATGTTTTTCCTTGAAATGTAAAATATTTGACCCCCTGATTTATGCTGTATATTTAGAAGAAAACATTGCATTATTTCGTCAGACTTGAAATAGATTCGATTTATTATCTTTGTGTATAATCTGAGAGTATTAAATTTTAATCATGATTAGTTATCAAGATAATGATTAGTTAGTTAATAATAAAATAAAGAAGTGCAAAAATGTCGAAAAGAAGATTATCAGAAGATAAATTAAGTGCATCGAGTTCTCATTTTGACTGGAACTTGTGTCTTTTATGTCAAAAGGCTACATCAGAGAAACTTCTGTGTCCTGCTTCTGTTGAAAGAGAAGGTCACGAAAAAGAGAAATCATACGAAAATATAATTGCGAACGTAAAACGCTTCAACGATCTTGACAGCTTACCGTTTGATGTGTGTATACCGAACGACCTGCCTGAAGTTGCAATTATATTAGAAAACAAAGGAAAGTTTCACAAGAATTGTAAATTTAAAGTTAGCGATTTGAAATTGGCAAGAGCAGAAAAGAGAGTGAAAACATCTATAGTCTGTTCAAAAAATATGTGCACTAATTTCAGTTACCATGTGGAAACCAGATTTAGCAAATTACATCAATTCCCTTGAGCCTGGTTTTTATATAAAAGCTGAAATTAGTGCACATATTTTTTGAACAGACTTTAGCGAGAATGACGATAAGAGTTTGAACGATGTCCAGTTAAATTCGGAAGATTGTGAGAATATATCTAAAAAAATGAGAAAACCAAGAGAACTGAACCCTAAACCTTTAGAAACATGTTTTTTTTGCCGCAAGAGCAGTGGTAAGCTAAATAAAGTTTCCACTTTCCGATCAGGGGCGTAGCCAAGGTCAGTCAGCGTCGGCAAATAACTGACCAGGATTTTATCTAGCATAACACGTTCATATGATGATGATGAGCATGCGTTTTTCATGTTCATTTATACATTCTCAAACGGCTGCCAAAGTCCCGTCCGTACGGAATGCTTCTGCATCCGCCCACATCCGCTATTTGATTTTCACACACGCCCCACATTTTGCCGTCTTTTCCTTCAGCCATGAAAATCGCCTTTATTCTGCCGATTTCGAAAAAAATTCTGCATGTTCAGCTGTTTCTTGCCGATTCTTGAAACATATGTCGAATATGCTTTGCCGAGTTTTTCAAAATTTTTGCATTGCTTGCTGTTTTTCGCCGATTTCGTTCAGAATTTTTGATTACTTCAGCTGTTTTTTACTGATCTTCATTTTTCTATTAATCAAACCCACCAACAAAGTTCGAGTAAGTTCTAAAACCTGCCGCCCTCGCGTGTCACATTTAATTCTTATAACGAGAAGAACGTGGTGGTGTTGTTGTTTGTGAAAGAGATTAATATGGAAAAGTTAAAATCTTTTTTAATAACTGAAAATATTGAGGCACTTCGTGAAATTTCAAGTTCTTTAAGAACTACCCTATCTCAGAAGCAAAGATGTGGTGTTGACATTTCAATGCTTCTTGAGAGAAAGGTGCTGTGAAACGAAACGAAGGTGCTGAAAAAGTGCTTCCAGAAGATTTCTTGTGTGAAAAGAAAAGACAAAACTTGTCTCCAGTAGCTCTCAGGTATCAAGAAGATTTCTATTCTTTTCTTTGTGGTTTTTTATCATTGTACTGGTTTAAGTTGTTTCGTTTAAAAACAATTATTTTGATTTATTATACAAACATGTAATTAGATAACCCTTGATAAATCAACTTATTTTGTTCAGTAATGATAATGGTAGTTGTAGCTACGATATCGTTGCTTTTTATGATAACAACTCCAAAAATACAAATTATTTCTTTAGATCTTATATGAATGGAAGTTGCCTTTACAGCTCAATATCCATGTTGATCTCAGGTGACATTTTATTAGTTGATGAGCTACGTAGTCTTTCCTACATTGAGCTTTATACAAATGCTGAATTTTATTCTAAGCATCCAATATTTGAATGGTTATGTTCAGAATTTGGAAGTTGTTTCTCCTCAGCTGAAACTGTTTTGAAGATATCTGTGTCACATGATTCTCTTGATTCAGGGCTCTCTTCAGTTGATCTAGTTAAAAAAGAGGCCATTGTAATGTGTGAAAAGAATAAGTGGTCTTCATAATTATGCATATTAAGCTTGGCAAATGTACTTCAGAGACCGATTTCCATTTTATATCCTGACTGTGGCCAGCAAAAATTTAAGTACTTGTTTGGTAAATGTGTTTTTCCTCAAAATTATAAAATCAGTGCTGATCCTTTATTTGTTCTTTATTACAGGGAAGGCATAGATACCCAACCTCTTTATCAGCCTAATCATTTTGTTCCTATAGTTTTGTTATCTAAGTTGTCTGTGATTTTCAAGAAGCCATCCAGATTACAGACAAAATTGCCATTATATTCTAAACGTAATGTTTTCAAAAGAACTTCAATAACTCCAAATATTTCCTCTGTGTCTACAACATGTGTGCCAGTTTCATCTTTTTCATCTACTTCATCTTCTGCTGAAACTTCTTCTACAAATGTTAATAATCTCTTTTTACGTAAACATGCCATACCTGAAAACTCAGATACAAATTTAACTTGTAGCAGTAACAAAAAAATTAAGTTTAATTTCTTTATTAATAAGCCAGCTGTTTCAGGTCATATTGAGAGTAATACCTTAACAACTGAATATATTTATGGTTATGGCAAATATGATGTTGGAACTTATTCTCTAAAAGCTTCCAATCTCTCAGACTTTGAAATTCTGGATCTTTTTAAAAATGTTTTTATTCCCAATAAAGACTATGATTCCCCAGAATGAAAACTAAAGCGGGAAGGAGATTTCGTCACCAATGGTTGACTAACTTTTTTTGGCTTGCATACTCAACAAAACTAGATTCTGCTTTTTGTGTACAGTGTTCCCTTCTTCATCATAAAACCAAAAATGCAAAGTTAGCCACCAATCTTATTTCTAAAGGTCAAAACAATTTAAATTTGTACTCCTTAGCAAATTGATTATTTGCTCACTTATGTATTTATGCATTTCTTTGACTTTCGTTATCTCATTCCATTTCTCATACATGTTGACACTGTCAAGAAACGGTAGAACATGGTTACAGGATACCATGATGGTTACCAAGTGTCAACATTAAATCCTGTATTTTTTAATAGCATATATTTCATTCTTCATTTTCTCATTTTCCCATTTGGGAAGGCAGCCAGTTTTTGTTTTTCTATTTTTTTTTCCTTTTCCGGCTGTCCATGTCTGGATTATTTCCTAGACATGCTGATAAGCTCTGATATTGAGCGAAACAGCCTCTATTAAAGTCTCTTTGTGTTTTTGTTTTGAAATAAACAAACAATAAAAAAATGCTCGAATAAAATACTTCAATATTCGTAAGGTTTGTGAAATATTTTCCCGTGGGGTATTTTTTTTTATCAACGACGCAAATGTCATTAATTCAGGTCACGGCAAAGCCGAGAACTGTTTAATTACGGCTGTGGTGGCGCGAGGCGAGGCGAAATTTTGGGAAAAAGTAGATCCCGACTGTATTTCTTACTATTATTACTTTTTTCTTCCAAATTCTCAAAATGTTTGGTCTGTAAATTATACGTACATTGTTTTCTTAAAATTCCGGCGTACTGCTACTGGCATTTGGATCGTTGAAAACAAGTGCGGACTCGAACAAATTGTGAATGTTATATATATATAAAGTGAATTCGAAACAACTGTAATTATGGTACTCTATTTTATCATAACTCATTAGACGTTTAAGCAAACATAATAATCATGTATTGAAGATCTCTTCTCACAAATCGACTCACAAAACACTGTTTTTTTGTACTATATAAAGTATAACTATACAAGACTTCTAATAAGAGTGCTTGCAGGAAAAAGCCAAACCTTATCTCACTTCCACAGTTTCCACCCTCACCCCCACTTTATTATCACCCCCCCCCCCCCCCCCATTTTATGTAATTTTGGGAAAATTCCCTGTGGTGCATTTTATAATGCCCCCCCCCCCCCCCCCCCACATTTTACAATTTTTTCCCCGGAGTACCCACCCCCTGCTTATTCGAAAAAAAAACTACGAAAAACCACAAGAACAATCCAAAAACCACGAGAAAAACAAACAACTACGAGAAGAAACCATAACTTGTGTGATTACGATTACGATTACGATTTCGAATTCGAATACAAAACGAGAAAACTGTTACATAGAACTAGAGGTTCCTTGAGTGTTAAAACTATTTTAACAATACTTTTGCTATTTTGTCTTTCTAATACACGTTTTTTTTTTTAAGAAACACGAGTTTAGGAAACATGAGGCTCAAAATGGCAAAATCTTAAGAAACACGTAAGAAACATTGTCAGGCTGAGATTAAGAAACACAACTGATATATTTTTGAAGGAATGCTAATATAACAGGAAGTTACTCTTCCATATCGAAAAAAAAAAGAAAACAAATATATACAATGGTTAAAACTATATATATATACACATAAATATGGTTGTAAACCTCTTTTTAACATCTTATACATATGTCTATTCTTAGCTTAGTTATGTAATATGCGCCATGTTTCTAGACGTTTTTTCTAACTAAAATTTAAGAAAATCTAAGAAACATTTCAGGCTCAAATCATGAAAATCTTAAGAAACATTGAGGCTGCCTGGGAAAACGTGTTTCTTAAAAAAAAAACGTGTATCGCTACACATTGTAACAGTTTTTACACAGTATCAATATAATATATAATGTTGTTTTCTAAAGTAACACAGGGTCTATTCCATCAAGGCAATTTTGAACGTTTTGGATCAACTGCTGGGAAGCAATGTACGTGTTGTGCACTTTTTTCTATTGGGTTTTCTTTAGCCAAAAATTTGGGAACATGGGATTCTACAGTGATGTTGATTTTGTTGTAGACAATGGGGATCTGATTTACAAAAAATTAAATACCGCATTCTCTCTAATTAGCGCCTGTCTGTCTCCAATGAGTCTCCAATCCCCCCCCCCCCCTCTAATCAAAAATATTTTTATAAGCGCCCCTCTGCAATAAGAGTGATTTAACATTAATTCAGAAATTAATAAGCACCCGAACGGTAATTAGAAATTTGAAGAAAAAGTGAAAATTCTGTATATAATAGAAACGGAAGACTATATTTTTGTGATGTCTAAATGTAAGTTATAAGTACAAAATCTTATTTCGTTGCCATGAAAAATACAGTTGTTAGTACTATTCTTTTATGATAAAAAGAAATGCCTCGTTCACAGCTAGCATGACCATTTCAAAATTTTTTTGTAAGCGCCCCTCTCCAATTAGCGCCTCTCTCTAATACGCGCCCTTCTAATTTCCAAAAATATTTTATAAGCGCCCAGGCGCTTATTAGAGAGAATACGGTATCGACAAATATTTAGTATTTACAGACCTTCCATCTGAAATTGAGATAATGAATCTCATCTTTACTGTGGAGTTTTTATATAGGTTTTACAGTTGTTTTATGCTTAAAGAAACTTTGAATCACTAGTTTATTTTACAGCTTTGACAAGATACAGGATGTTTTGTTATTTTTATTTTTCTGTTAATCCAGTATACATTGTTTATTCTTGCTTCATATTTTGTTTTGCTTTGTTGTTGTTTTATTTAAAGTTTATAAAGGTTTTTGTCCGTGCAGCTTCGCTTAGTTTTTTTTCTAATCATTTTATTAAGTTATCTTCCGTTCAGCATTTAAGGAATATAAAAATTTAAAACTGAATTTTTTCTCTTTGTCTTCATATAGACATATAAGTTCATAATAGTTTTGGCGCAAAAAGATGCACCAAAATAAAACTGCACCAAATTTACAGTGAGCTGATTAAACGTTTTGTTTATTAACTCTGAACTTTATCATTTTGTAATTACCTTAAGTGAAGAAGTTTTGGCGCAAAAAATTGCACCAAATTTACAGTGAGCTGTACCAAATATATAAATCTTTTCTTCGAAAAACATAAAAATAGTCTAAAATTAGTGTAAATTTTGACCAAGAAGTCCGAATTGCGCCAAATTTAAAATAATCTTGGCTGCGCAAAATCAAACCTGCGCCAAATAAATCGAATTGACTGTGCACCAAAATTTCTTCATTTAGGTATTTTGCCAAACTCATATTTTCATTTGGGCAGTTTCTCTATTTGAGCCTTAAATTGAAATTAATTTCACTTTAAAAACATAGAATGAAAAGTTTAGAAAGGGTCGTTTACTTTTAGCATTTTGCATGGAATTTTTACTCCATATTTTAAGGTTTTAATGCTACTAATTTTAGATAATATGTGTGGTTCCTTAGTATTTAATCCTAAATTTCAGATGTAAATATTTGCTGCTAGTTATTGTATCATACTTATATAATCATTTCATTTGTTTAGTTGTCTCTTGTCTGCTTATACCCCTGACAAACTTTTTGCATAAAAATTGACAAGTGTTGACATCTTTTGTCCAATTTTTGAAACTAATGACCTTTCATAACTACCGTTCTACTTAACTTTATTGACTGAAGTTTTATATTAAGCCTGCATAAAAAATTTTCAAATTCAAAAATTTTCGAACAGCAAAATACCAATACCGACAAATAAAAAAACCCATCAAAATACATGCTAATGGTCTTATTTTGAAAGGTCGGCGTAATAATTTCAGAGACCTCTAACGCCCGCCTTAATAGCGCCACTCAAAAAATAACGCCATTTAAGGCCGGTGTAATTAAGGATCGATAGGTAAATACACCTTTCCCGTAATTGATTGCGCAATACTTTTTACCATACTCCGCCTCGTTTTCGCAAAGGTTGATATGGTAACAGAATGAGCACGGGAGATTCGGTTGTCATGGTATAGCATATTGAAAACGAGGTAGAGCATGATAAAAATATTGCGCGATCAATTACGGGAAAGGTGTATCATAGAAATACGTATTTCTATGGGTGTATTAAAGTTCTGAAACATTTGTAAGTTTCAAATACCGTATTCTCTCTAATAAGCGCCCGGGCGCTTATAAAATTTTTTTAGAAATTAGGGGGGCGCTTATTAGAGAGGGGCGCTAATTGGAGAGGGGCGCTTATAAAAAAATTTTAAAATGGTCATGCTAGCTGTGAACGAGGCATTGCTTTTTATCATAAAAGAGTAAAAACAACTGTATTTTTCATGGCAACGAAATAAGATTTTGTACTTATAACTTAAATTTAGACATCACAAAAACATAGCCTTCCGTTTCTGTTACAGAATATTCGTGTTTGGTTCAAAGTTCTAATTACCGTCCGGGCGCTTATAAATTTCTGAGTAATGTCTAGTCACTCTATAAGCGCCCGGGCGCTTATTGGAGAGGGGCGCTTATAAAAATATTTTTGACTAGAAGGGGGCGCTTACTGGAGAGGGGCGCTAGTTAGAGAGAAAACGGTATGCAGATTTTACCTTTTGGGAATGCATAGTTCAACGAATTAAGAGTTGTCAATTTATATAAAGCGTTCACCCTTCAAGATTGAACATTTTAAAGCATGACCCAGCATGGTTGGGGGGAGGTTTACCTAACCTACTTTTCCGCGAGTGAGAAGAAAAAGCATAAGCGTATTTTTCGACGCAATTCCAACACATAAATTTGTTATAATATCACATTTTATTTTAAAATTTCAAATTAAAGTATCTACAAATAACCCTTAGTTTTCACGCTCCTCGGCCTGTCTCAGATGTCTACAAACTCTTGAAATGTAGAGTAAAAGTATATAATACAGTTAAAATGAAAAAACATAGCAAAATAAAAAACACCTATTCTTCAGGCAATAAATAACAGTAAAGCTTTAAGTCGTGACCTGTTGCAGCCATGCGGCTTGTTTATGCTTTGAAAGCGAGGCGAGTACTACTGTGATGTAGTTTCTGAATAGCTGCCGCCTTAATTTATTGTGGATCTTGATCAAAATTATTCAATTTGCAGCCCGATTTCATAACTATTTTTAGCCCGCTTCAGGCGTTTCTATAGCAAAAATAACGCAATTTTCCCGGGGGCTTCGCCCCCAAACCCCCACTGGGGGGCTCTAAGCGCCCCCCAGATCCCCAGCTTAAAAGGCGGAGCGCTTCCCGCTCCGAACTCGCCTATAAACTAATCTTTTTTGACTGACCTTACAAAAATGCTGGCTACGCCCCTGCCGATTGGATCATAAAGTTAGAAGTTGTGCAAGGATTACGGAAGATAACAATTTATTAGCAAAACTAAGTGGAGGAGATATGATTGCTCAGGATGCTATGTACCATTTGACATGCCTGTCAAATTTATACACACGGGCCCGGCAAAAAGAAGTGCTAAATGAAGAAAATGATTGTGATAGAGTTGTTGATGGTACTGTTTTTGCAGAACTTGCTACATATATGGAACAATCTTTCGAAAATGACAAGAATGTTGTATTTAAAATGACGGATTTAGCACACTTATATCGAAATAGAATCGCCGAATTAGGTGGTCATGTATCAAATAGAATACACACAACAAAGCTAAAAGAACGACTGTTATCACATTTTGAAAGTTTAAAGACTTATAAGGATGGAAATTTGGATGAGTTTTTTGAGCATGAAAATTGTTCTACTCCACCAGCTCTCTCAAAGAATGGCGAGTTACGATCCGGCGCTAAATCAGATCTTCTTCAGTGCTTAGAAGATGTAGTACCTTCGTTGTCTGATAACGTTGCTGTCGATTGTATAGTGTTAGATGGAGCTGCAATTGTCAACATGTTGAAACCGAATGGTGCTGTAACATTCAAGGAGTACGCGGATTACACTTTCAAGCCGTATATTGAACAACAGCTGATCAACTCATCAGGCATCGATGTTGTTTGGGACGTGTACCTAAAGAATTCTCTGAAATCAGCTGCCAGATGCAAAAGAGGTTATTCTATAATTTCTGTATACAAAGTGTGCTTAGTTACTCAAATTCTTAAAAATTTGTCTTATTATATTCAGGTCAAGGAGTGAGAAGAAGAGTACTTGCAAATTCAAGGATACCAGGAAATTGGTTCTGTATTTCATCTACCATAGATTAATATTTAAATATCTTTATTATTAAGCAGCACATGCAAATATTAGAGTAAAAATATATCTTTTATTTTGTTGAAACTCTGTCTTAAGGTGAATTAAAGTGAAAACGTAGATTTCCAGGGGGTAAAATAATGATTTGTGTGATTCTAGTTTTTCTTTCTGGAGAGTTTTCCTTTTGCTTTTTCTGGTTTCTACCTATTCTGCAACTTAAATTCATTTAATAAGAGCTAATTTTTGATTTTTTTTGAAAGAAAAGACCAAAAAATTAATAAAACTGATGCAAAAAGCTTCCGCTGACCCCCTGGATTCGTAAACGTTTGATCTTTTATAACTCGTTACCAACTCATTTTTAGGGTAAGGTTCTTTATTGACTTTTTATCCTTATATCAAGAGCTTTCTAATGATACATAATAGTATATATTTTGTGCAAAAATTTTTTTGTTGCTATGGAAACGTATTCTGGTCTGTAAATTACACAGAACGAAAATTTTGAAAGTGGCTCCCAGTCTCAAAACTTTCAGATTTTGATAAATATTATGTTCACCAAATTTCATGCTTCTATCTTCAAAAGCACAATTTTTGCACGATTTTCCCTCACTATTGATTAAACGTTCAAAAATTAAAAAATAAAAAAGAAGAAGAAATACAATTAATAAATAATTATATGAGGTAATTCAATTGATCGCTGGAAAACACTATGAAAAATTTAATTGTGGTCACCTGAATTAGAAGATTTTTTAAATTTCAAGTTGGGTTCATTATCTTCTTCTGAAGAGGACGATGAAATAATAGCGAATCTTTCACCCATAGGTTTAAATACAGTCGAGTTTTGGTTAACATGTATGTCTTTATGTATTTCCCTAAAGTGAATTCTTCATCTTCTATAATGTCCCCTTTATAGTTAGCCAAACAAAAGTTCATGTTCTTCTCATTTCCGAATTCTGTTCGCTTGCAGCTATGAAAAAATATCTTTCGTGCCTCCAACACTATATCTTCAATAGTTGCCTCATTAACAAATGTGACACTCCTCGTACCTCCACCTTTTTTTATTCGGACATGTGTATAGCGATGTTTCTTTTGGTCAAAATGCATCCAACCCAGTAACACTGTCTTTTCCTTCAATGACCTTTTTTAAATGGTAATCGGTCTTTACCCGCTTGTTTGATTGAATCAGCTAGAGACGACTTATCTAAATTGTTGGTAGGCATACAAAACCCTTTCAAGCAAATAACATGTCCTCTTTCAACTAGCCCTAACTCTTTTAAGTCGTTTTCAGTAGATGTTCATACTGCTGCTTTATCCATCTATGGAAAAAATAATAAAAATACATATATGTATATAAAGTTAACAAGATCTAGAAGGTTCTTGATTATAATTCAGCTCTAGACAAATGGTAGAGGAAAGTAAAGTATAGAAGTATTTAAATATATCTTATGTTGCCTAAATCTTTCTATTACCTGTAAATGCACTCCTCTTCTTTCTAAAAAACTTGCAACCTAGGAATGCAATATAATCATTTTCTGTTTAGCACTAAAGCTTATATCATATTTCATAAATTTAGCTCATACTTTAAAATAATTTTTTTTTATTTATATACGATTTTTGACCTTCCAATAATACTTATATAATACTTATAATACTTATATACATATATATATATATATTTCACTAGATCTACTGTAAAGCGACATTTCACGCTCAAAAATTGTACCTTAAGGGGACATGTTTGCTAAGGTGACAAATTTGAGTCACCCTAACGTTTGCTGATTTATTTGGGTGACATGTCACTGTTTAGGCGACACCAAATTTTTGATAAAGTTAGATAATGAGTTAATCTTCGCTCATTCAAAGTTTCATTGCGTCGCCTGCTTTTGAACGGATTCTACAGGCCTTGAAAATATCGTCGTATATAACTACCATTTTACCACTTGCCCATATTGTCAGCCACAGGGCGACAGCAATGTTTAAGAGCATGTTTTGGTAGTGTCTTGAGTGTATAACTTTGAATTTTGACGTTGAATAGGTAAACCTCGTACCTAGTTTTCTGATGAAAATATCAGCTACAAAATTAGAAAGGAATCTGAGGAGAAATTTGACCTTTAAAAGATATACATGCTGCTATAACATAACTTTGAAATTTTTGCGCTCGCGCGATAAATTTATTGATGAAGATGGTGGGGGCAGTTACCAAAATTCCAAATGAATTCTATTGATAGACTTTATTAGTATAAAGCCATTCAGCACTTTTAAATCTATCTTTATATAGTTGAAATATTGTTGTACATTTAAGTGACTTGTGCACTCATTTTTGTCTAAGTGCTTGGCTGAGAAATTTATACCAGCAGTAGCAATTGAGTGTTCTCAGCAGAACCATCAACAACTTATGTACTTTTTTTACTTTGCCCAAGTTCTGTGCAGGTGTATATTCATTTTATACCTTCTACACTTTGGGAATAGAAAGAAATGGTACAATCCTAGGAAAGGTTGCCACAGCTTGTATCTTAAGAAGAAGATTATATGGATTTATACTGGCTCAATTTCCTCTTTTCACATCCCCCTAAATACAGCACTGTCCTTCAAGGAAGTTTCAGAGTCAGGGTCTGGGTTAGGGTAAGGACTAGTTTTATTTAATTATTCTAAGGCAGGCCTGGTCGTAAGAGGTGTGCGAACGCACGCACACAGCCCTCTGAATTAGGAAAAAAGGACCTCGGCAAAAAATTGCCGAGGCAATTTCAAACTACTTCGGCAAAATGCCAATGTGCCTCGGCTATTTTTTTTGTTATTATTTTTTCTTAATAATAATAATAATAATAATATAAAACTACTGTAAGATATTTAACGGAACTAAATAAAAAAATTGTCAACAACAAACAACATGATTGATCAATATCTCACGCTAAAAAACATGGTAAGTGATCGAGGCCAAGACTGTTTCCAGTATAACAAGGAAAAACGAAGGTAACTCCATCGCAGATCAAAAAAAATTCGATGAAAAAATTGCCAAAAAAGGAGTTCTTTATTCTTTTACAACAAAACAGGTTATTCCCCTCGTTAGAAGTATATAGCCAGACGTAAATATCAACTCACAGTATGTACAATTATGCTAGAATTTTCGTTCCATAGTTAAAGATTAATCCTAACTTGACTAACATCTTCTTAGTAAGAAGAATTTTGTCTCAAACTTAACTTAAAAAGTAAGTCAATATCTGTTACGCTCGGGTAATTGCATCGCTTATGTCGATGAAAGATGGTTCCTTCGAAACACTTCGAGACTTGCAAGGACTTCATTTTCATAAATAATTACATGAAGAAAAAATGACTAGACGGAGCGGCGCCCTTTTTATATTCTTTTGTTTCTACATTTTTCTTCATTATTATAAATCAAAGAGGAAGAAAGAAAAGCAGCTGCAAATGCGCTAATTCTTTAGATATTATGTATGTGAACTCAACACCTGTATTTTAGTTTGAAAATAACATGACGTGAATTAAGAATATTCATTGTTATTTCGATGAAGCTTTCCGTTTGATCTTTCTTTCAAAAATAAATTTTTTTTTCTTTTGTAATAAAAATGCCTCGGCCAATATTGTTTGCCTCAGCAATTGCCGATTGCCGAGGCAAATTCAGAGGGCTGCGCACACGCCCGCACACACGCCAAGATTTATTTACGTGTGTGGCAATCGCAGGGCTGGCTTGTAATGACAAGGGTGAGCATGTTTATTTTAAAGTCAACAAAAATCTGTCCCAAAATGTTGAAGTTTTGCTTTGGAAATTGTTCATGTGCTAATATTAAATTTTACAATAACGGAACAAACTTTGCTACCATTTCAGAAGTTAGTGAGGTCTCCGATCGGTTTGGAATATGGTAGTGAACAGCACATAGTTGTAATGATAAAGAATGGTAAGCTGAGGATACAAACTTCTCTGGGGCCCCTAACAGCAAGGAAGTACTGGCTTCCAGACACACCAGATGCTGTTCTGGTAGATATTGTTTTGCAAGCTAACAATGTGCTGATACTTTTCTGGTGAAAGAAGCTGAAAATTTACCTTAAACTCAAGATTGAGGCATTTGCCAAATGGTGGCATGTGTGATAAAGATTTAAAAACATTTATTGCACTGACCTTTTATTTCAATGTTGTGAAGAAAGAGAACGTGAAATCAAGTTGTTCAACTGAAAGTATTTATTGTACACCTTACACAATTGATGCTGTGTACCAATGATGGTTTTGAGGAATGTGGTTACCATGACAAAACCTGTCTGTTGACGAAAGGGTGTGTTCTATTCAAAAGTTGGATAAATTTAAGATGTTACAACCCAAAGAAAATGGACAAGTAATATCAAAAAGCATATGAGCCAATCTCTATTAGAAATGGATTTAAAAGTTACAATTTCGCTGATCAAAGCTATGAAAAATACCATCTAAAGAAGAAGAATAGATTTAAAAGTTACAAACTTTTGAAAAAAATTCACTCCTTTGGATCAGTTCCATCATGTTTCTATCAATTCACCTTTTGAGCCAATTTCTGTATGAACCAAGCAAAGAGAATTTGGATAGTAATTGAGTAAAGCAAAATTTCAAAAGTTTAGGATCCAAAATCCATTATCGCAGATTTATGGTCATTTGAAGTTTTTGGTGGTTTTTGCACCAAGTGGAGAACTCCGACTACGTATCGTATTGGGATTAATTCCACATGGTTTTTTTTCTACTTACTGGAAGTATTTTATTTCTAAAAAGTTGAGAAATTTATTAAAAAAAATCATGTGATGTTGCAGTTTCGATAATGGCGGCATAAAAACATCCTGGAACCTGTTTGTTTTTTTTACTATTTCGTACCTCTGCTATTCTATACTCATATTTTAGAACCATTTTTTTATACAGATTGTTATGTGTTATCTTTGTAGATGTATGTTTAAGACATTTGAAAAAAATTTTCAAAGGCACTGGGCACAAGTAACCCAAAAACAACGTAACAATTTGCCAAATTTGCACAGCTTTTATATGATATGTAGATCAATCTAAATAACATAACCTAAACCTAACTGGCTAACCTAATACAAATTTTCTCAGTAAAGTCGTGAGGAGAGGGCATTTAACGGTGCAGTACTTCCGGTGTGGTTCATTCATTAATGATGACTGTGTTGTAAAGTGTTATTTGTCGACCTTGTTTCGTTCCTTTTGTTGTTGTTGAAGAGCAATCTTTTTGTAATGCTGGTGTCTGGTTAACGAATGGTGTGTGTGACATACTTTCGTTGTTGTCTTTTCGTGTTGAATGATACTTTCTGTTTTGCATTTTTGTAGGAGTTCTTCATTCGTAAGTTTGTAACTGAAAGATCTTTCTTTCCTGCGATATCCGTCTCTCACCATTTTTCTGATCATTGTATTGTACGTTGAGTTTATGTGGTTTACTTGTGGTTTTGTAAGGTTCTATGTTTGACAGCCATATGTTCTCTTGTCCGGACTATACCATGTGTATCAGTTCTCTTTTGGATGGTCCAAAAATGTGGAAGAAATACATAATTGCTTGTTTCTGCATAAACATTTTAGTCTGCTGCCATTGTCATTGCAATCTTCATCTTCAACTATATTCAATCCATTAAAGTGGCATTTTTTTATTGCAAGTGAAGTTTTTGCTTTAAAATCTCCAGCGATGATTAATTTCTGATGTGTCTCTAGTTTCTGGCATGCATTTTTAGTGAGCTATAGAATATCCTTTTTCCTGTTCTCGCTGCTGTCTGAGTTTGTTGGAGCATACACGTTAACTACTCTTATATTGAATCCATATAGCCTTAAGTTAACGGTCATTATTTGTGAGTCTTGTGTCTCAAAGTCCTTTATAATGATGTTACGATCTGACTTGATTAGAAAGAGAACACCCGCTTCTCTACTCTTCTTTTTACCAGACCAGTGAAATTGGAATTCTTCACCAGATCAAGCTGCATAAGTTTTTTACCAGAGTTAAGGAATTTCACTTCTTGTAGGCAAGAAAAGGTTAATCCAGCTTTAATCCAACTTTAATCCAGCTTTAATCCAACTTTAATCCAGCTTTCGCTACTTCCTTTATATATTTTTGCAGCTTGATCACTCTCTTTTCTTGATCTTATTGCTTGTTCCGAAGGACCAGTTATGTTATAATTATGAAAAGGTTAACTTTGACATTTCCCAGTAGTTAGTAGAAAATTAAAATAACAATCATCATCATCATCATCATCATTAACATTTTCATATAATAAATACATTATGTAGTAACGGGCGTTAGGTTAGAATGGGCGTTTGCTACTCGCGACTACGCGCGCAATGTACTAATTGGCGTTTAACAATCTGATTGGACACTGTTCTATGAAATTATTCCACGCCAACCTGTCCATTGCCAACTGAGCAGCATCCTCCCATTCCAATCTTATTCCTCTTATCATGTTTTGTATCATTGAAATCCATGTGGATTTCTGTCTTCCTCTCGGCTTTTTCGTTGGCCTCAAGGAATGCTGAAGAGCATCTTAGCTGGGACATCATCTTGCAAACAGAACAGATGACCAAGCCAGCTTTGCCTTGTTATGGCATAAACATCTTCATTTGTGGCAAGGTTCGGCCATCTTACATTTAGACATGCCATTCGGAGCAGTCTGCGGTGAGAATGTGTCTATTGAATTCTTTAGTGTTTTCGTCAAAGTCCAAATTTCACAGTTATATAGAAAAATACTGCCAACATAACAATCAAATGCTTGAGCTTTTAAGTCAATACTATAGTTTCCATAAAAGATATCTTTCATTGCTAATATTGCGTTGACTGCCAGGATCTTTCTCCTTTTGATGTCTCCTTCCGTATCTAACAATGTTCCCAATAATTTACACTTTTTCCAATTTTCTTCACCGTTTCTCATGATCGTAAACTGCTCGGTTTTTTCTTCATTTATAACTAAGTCCCATTGACTAAGTTTCTTTGGCAGGGATTCTTTCACATGGTCTATGTTCCTTATATTCGTTGATATTTGATTCAGATCGTCTGCATATTCCATGTCGATATTCACTTCTTCATTCATGTATGCATATGCATGCTTATTTCTTATGTGCCATGGAGGTACTGCCATGGCATTACAGTAGTTATGGTCGTTGTGTTTTTCACTAGCTTGGGCCTTCGCTAGGTAGTAGGTGAAGAAATTGGCGCTAAGACTATCACCTTGTGGTTCTGGATCTGTAGCAAAAATTTCACTCTTTTCGGCTCCACAGCGAATCTGTAGTTGTGTGTTAAGAAGAACTTTTATAATGTGCATTTCATCTTCATTCAGATCTCTTGACTGTTCCCTCAAGAGTTTCTCTCTGTTCATGGTATCAAATGCTTTAGACATATCGAACATTAAAATAACAACAAACCTGTAAATCCCGGTAAGCAGTGCAGGTGCCATGCAAGCAGGTCCCGCCATTCAAACATTGCTTAGGACACTGCACTACTGTGGCAAAAGTTTGTTTGGTATGATTTTGTTGCTTTTGTACATTTCGTTTTTTATATCGTTTTGTTTTTCCTGTTTTTTTGACGTTTTTATTTGTGTAATACTTTCGTATTCATTATTTGAATTTGTTGGTCTTCCCTGTTTTTCTTCATTACCTTGACAAGTCTTAGACCGTCGTTTGTGTTTTCTTTCTTGTTCTTTGCTATGATTTCTTCATTTAGATTTTTTCTTATCGTGTCTGCAAATGATATTTTCATCACTGCTTGATTGCTCTTGTGTTTTTCATCAATCTTTTGTTCCACAATATTGATGATTTTATGCTCCACTTCATTGAATCAAGTTTCCATCATGGTTTTTATCTTTTCCAGTAGATTTGCATGGTCGGGTTTCAGATCATTTTCTTCGTTCATTTCCTCATTTTGCTGATTTCATTTTCTTTTCTTTGTCAGATTGTTAACATCTTAGTTTTCATACTTTGGTATCTCTTTTAGTTTCTTCACTTCATCTTCAAGAGATTTTGTAAGTTTCCTCTGGTTTTCCAATCTTAGTTGTAGGGCTTCGTTGTTAGCAGGTTTTTCTGAGGGGTTTTTTTGGCTTTCGAATATTTGAGAACTACATAATCATGTTTTAACTTCAGCTAATTATGCTCATTCTTGTTTTGTAAATCGTGATAATCTTTGAATCTAAATTCATTTTTGAAATATAAAAGGTTTCAAGTTTATTCCAGATCTAAGCAGTAGTGGCATAATGGTAGTGTGTTTGGTTGGTACACTCGAGGTTCAGGGTTCGATTCCCGCTCTGGATGAACACAACTTCTTTTGGCTGCATCCCTGGTGGTACTGCTACCAGCCTATTCCCCCGTGAAATCTTCAGATGTTCTGGGGGTCAATAGGGCTGAGTGAGGGTTAGTAATAAGTTAGTACCAAAATGTTTTTTGGGTTACTAGAACCCATATCCTTTGGAAAAAACTTTTTCAAGTGTGCTAAAATCACATCTCCAAAGATAATAATTTTCAGTAAAAAACTGGTTCTAAAATGATCATAATCTGAGTAATAGAGACTCCAAATAGTAAAAAATGGGTTCCTGACTGATTCACCTGCCATTATGGAAACCAGAATTGGGGTCACAATTTTTTTTGATAAATTTGTAAACTTTGTAGAAATAAATTATTTCTAGAAAATTTGGAATTTTGCTTTTTTTAATTATCTAAATTCTCTAAAATTGCTAGGTTCATACATTCAATGGCTCATAAGCTGAGTTGATAGCCATGTGATGGAACTCATCTAAAAGAGTGAATTTTTTCATAAGATTGTAACTTTTGAAGCCATTTTTTAGAGGGGTTAATCATCCTTAATTATTTCCTCATTTTCTCCTCTTCTTGATACTCTGTGTCATCATTCAAAAGGACTGTAGCTTGTAAACTGTACAAACCCCCAGAAGATGATGATGACTATGGATAGGATAAGCTGCTTGAGGTGGTAGTCGATATAGATTCCTTACTTGACCTGCAAATACCAAGGATACCAATTCCCAAACAAGAAACAAGGTCAGTGTCATGGTCATGTGCAGTATTTTTACCTGCTAAACGAGATGACTGGCAATGCAGAAACCTTGCAGAGCAAAGAATGTTGGTAATGAGACTAATATATGAATGAAAAAGTGAAGAAGAAGTAGCCTCATCCCCTGATGAAGTAGCAGTTTTATAAGAAAGAATTGATCCATCACGAGCAACAGGATTTAAGAATTGCCAGCAAAAGCGATGTATCTCCTTGTATAGATGTTTGCTTTGTTATCAACCACACAAATATTATTTTATAATAACTAACATTTTGGAGAGTAACAACAACTACATTGTTCACTTTGTAAATGCTTTTTATGGTACACTTTTCATATTTTATGGCAACATATATTTTTTTCTACCTTGAGGTGACACTTGGATTTTAGCCATGCTGTATCTGCTTTCTAGATGGTTTCAATGTTACATCATGCAACTTTTTCATACCTTAAGGTGACCTACTTTTTTTTAATACCTTAAGACGACAAACATTTTTCTACCTGAAGGTGACACTTGGATTTTGAACTTGCTATATCTGCTTTCTAGATGGTTTCTGTTACATCACGCAACTTTTTCATACCTTAAGGTGACCTCCTTTTTTTAATACCTTAAGGCGACAAACATTTTTCTACCTTAAGTTGACACTTGGATTTTTGGAACATGCTATATCTGCTTTCTAGATGGTTTCAATGTTACATCACGCAACTTTTTCATACCTTAAGGTGACCTACTTTTTTTAATACCTTAAGGCGACAAACATTTTTCTACCTTAAGTTGACACTTGGATTTTTTGAACATGCTATATCTGCTTTCTAGATGGTTTCAATGTTACATCATGAAACTTTTTCATACCTTAAGGTGACCTACTTTTTTTTAATACTTTAAGGCGACAAACATTTTCCTACCTTAAGTCGACGCTTGAATTATGGCCATGTATTATCTTCTTTTTAAAGTGTTTCAATGTTATACCATACAAAGTTTTCATACCTTAAGGTGACCTACTTTTTTATACTTTAAGGCAACAAATATTTTCCTATCTTAAGGTGACACTTGGGTTATGTTCATGTTATAGCTACTATTTAAAGTGTCTCAATGTTATACCATACAAAGTTTTCATGCCTTAAGGTGACAAATATTTTTCAACTTTAAGGTGACACGTTATCATGTTATCTTCACTTTTTAAAGGGTTTCAGTGCTATGATGAGCCTTTTTTTAAATGTTTTTTGTTCATGAAAATGCCTGATTTTCCAAGATAATGGTTTACACTAAGCTTTTCACTTTGTATGTCTTTTGTTTCCTAGTAAGGTATAGAAATTAAAGTAATTCTGGAACTAGCTACTAGAAATACAAAATAATGTCAAGTAAGTTGTAATTATTGTTTGCTATGAATTCTGACCTATTATAATTTTGACCTTGTTTTTTACTTCTACAGAATTCATGATCTTAATTTACACCAACTATAATCTTTGATGAATATTTTACTTTTTAGATCGGAAACATAGTCGAAGATGTAGAGAAAAACCTGATGACATAGCAAAGCATTACATCACTGGAAAATTTGATCCAGAAGGTTTTTTATTGGAAAAAATAAGTGATGTGATAGGTATTACTAAATTTTGTTTTGTTTGATTAGTGTACCCTAAATTTGAAAACCTTTGAGTTATGGTTGGGGGATTTGTGTGAATGTTTGTAAAATTGCTTGAGCAAAGTTGGATGATAAAGAAGCTATAAACCCGAAAACCTCAACTATATGTTTTTTGTTACATTTTTTGGATATACCTTCAAAAGTTAACACGATTCTATTGGGCGAAACTGTTTTTGACAATTTAATCTACACTGCACTGATAATCCTGATAATTGTTAAATAATTCAATACTGTATTCTCCAATTTTGTTGGTAAATGTGTTATACATTTAACGTAAGTGTTAGAAAAGAACTAATAATTTTGGATGTAGATGAAGATAGTAGTGATGATTTTGAGAAAAATATTGTAAAACCCTTTTATTTTCTTTCTTTTTTGCTGAGAAGATGAAAGCATTATTTATCAAAGATGCTGCAAAGTCTTAGGAAAGGTTTTTAGTTTCCCTTCTTCCTCATGAAATAAATGGGTTTGTGTTAATAAAATTAAGTCAAATGTTTATGGAAAAATGATAAAAATTCTGTTTCCTTCGTATGTTTCATGTCCTCCTTCTTGTTGCTGCTGCAGATGTAATAGTTTAAAATGACCTTAATCCCCAACTTAAACGTTTTTAATTGAAAAACAGAGTAAACATATCTAAAGAACTCAACAACTTGAGAAATGAGATTTTGGAATCAATTAACATCAAATTTTCTTCTTAAAATCAATTTGTAAGTAGATAAAGATTATAGTACAAGTTTATCTCACTATTTTTAGACCTTTTGAGGTTTATGAAACAAATAACAAATCTTTTTCCTGTTTGTTATCAGAAAGAAAACAGCATTACGTTTTTTTTCATTTGAGCAGTAATAAAAAGATTGTTTGAATGTTTTTTTGAAAATTGTGATTTGACTTTAGGTCTTGGAGTATATACCACAAAGGATTTTGAAAAAGATGACTTTCTCTTAGAGTATCGAGGTACATATATTTCATTTGTAGATCTTTATATTAGGATGGTATTTGGTATAGGAATTTGGCACTATCCTATTATTTTGATTCTAATATGTCATGCTCTATTTGGTCTATGCTTCCTGGGATAACCAATTGAATGTAATGAGATACTACAATAGTGGTGGAATCTTTTTGAATGGATATATTACAGAACTCCACTCAATGAATATTTGCAATATGATGCTGTGCACTGACATCAGCACTTTTGCAAACAAAGAATATCAAAACTTTGATCAGATGCACTATGGGTCAAAAAGAATCAATTTGTTTAATTTTTATAGTAGATAAAATATTGATAGAAGTAGCCAAAAGGTTTTTGAATGTTCAAGACAAGCGTCTTGAGTGAGTTCCGAACTCAAAAGATCTTCAGTGACTTTTTATAGTAATGGTTTAATTTCATTAACACATTTAGTATGCTTTATCATCAAATAAAATGTGTTTTTTGAAAGCCTCTGAAGGTACAAATGGGAAATAAGGTAGTGAAGCAAAAAATGAAAATTGAAATTAGGTTGATTTTCATTCTTAATCCTAAGGCTGCAGAAATGAAGGAGTATTTTATATCAAATCCATCAAGAGGACAACTTGTGTTGGAATTAAATATGGTTGATGCTTTGTTAGCATAGTCATGTGTGCAGGAAAAGGCTGTATATAATCACTTCTTTTGATGAACAGAATTGTTGTGATTTGCTGGATAGGAAACAAAGGTTTTTTTAAGAATGACCTGATTGATGTGTTGAAATTACATCAATGCTGACTGTTATTGTAAAGAAATCTTCTCTATTTTATTGAGAAATACACTTCAATCCACTGGTTTTGAGCCTCTTGAATGTTCAAACTTTGTATTTATATTTGCTGAAATATTTATTGGCTTAACTAGTGAATGTGATGAGCAGGACAAAGAACAAGTTTTTCCTTCAAATTATTGTACTGAAAACATATTGTTTGATACTAGGCGAGTGTATATCTGAGAAAGAAGCTGAAACACGCTCTTATCAATATGACACAAAAGGAATGGGTAGTTTCATATATCATGGCGTTAAGAATGCATTTGGCAAATCTATATGGTGAGTAAATAATCTTTAAAATGTACTTTTTCCAGGTTTGTAGTATTATAAGAATCTCATAATAAATAGTAAACTTAGAAGCTTCAGTGTATGTATCATTTCCTTAATTTACAAGTAAAATTTTATTGTTTGTTGTCGTAATAACTGAATCAAAAAAGATGCCACTGCCAACTCTCTCAACTTTATTGTGTCACCACAATTAGAAGATGTTTTTTTGAAAAGGTAAAATGCCATGTATATGATATTGGAAGCTGAAGAAATTAATATCTCCCTGGGTACTTGATACCACAACATCATCCAGAATACGTGATGAAACTAGTTTCTATTTTTATTTGTCAGGATTGTAGAAATCTCTTGTTTATTTCTTCTTTTTTTTTATCAATGCTCTAAATGTACAAAATGTACATGAAGAAAGCAAGTTCTTTTTGTATTTTTTTCATTTTGTAAAACAACCACAATTAGAAGATGTTCTATATTATCGGAATTCTGGTTTTATTGTTTTATGTATTAAATTTGTTTATAGTATAGATGCAACCAATGTATGTGGCTTAGGGCGTATGGTCAATGATTCTCCATCTGTCTATGCTAATGCAAAAATGAGAAGAATTGTTTTATCTAATGCTGTTTATCTTTGTCTGTTTGCTACAAAGACTATACAAGTTGGCACTGAAATAAGGTAAGTTGTGTTGCGTCTAATAAATAACTTAATGATTTGTCATAAAAAGTTTCAATGTATTTAAATTGCCATATTCTAATAGATTGTTTTCTTAACATGAAGAATAGATTTGACATCAAGAAGTATAGTATTTTTAAAAGCAATGTTACTTTCATGAAATACAGTATTAGACTTGCAATTTGAATTATACTTATCATATAATGAGCAGAAGTCATGTTATATTCGAAATTAGTTAAGTATAGCAAATCAAATAATCATTAATGTGTACAGGTATACTTTTCAAAATCCTTCAGACAATCTTTTCTGCTGCAGATGGCAAACCTTTTTTACTTATTTGTCTTCTAGGCTGTAAATATAGGCTGTATATTTAATAATAATGCCAATAATGTGCAATTAAGTTTTAGATTCCAATTTACCTTAAGTTTTATTGCCTTGTTTAGGTATGACTATAGTGAAGAACCTAGTGAAATGCCCTGGAGAAATTTGGTATGTATTATTTAAAAGAGAAGAAAGATTTATTGATTTAATACTTCTGATTAACCTTCTGGGAAATATGACTACATAGTATAGATACTGTTATGAACAAAGTTCTTTTATATCTAGGTTTCATGCTTACAGCCTTCTATAAAAGAAGCAACTAAGGTAATAAGAAAATACAATATCAAAGTTTTGGACTTAATTAGTCTCACTAGATGACTTGATTTTAATCAATGTTTATACCCAGTGTAAATTCCAACCACTTTTTTACTACCATTATCAGCAAAAATACTGAATCTTACATTGAGTTATTGAAACAAATTTTTTTCAGTAAAAAGAAATTAAAAAGCTTTTGAAACATGCCAAGAACTGTCATCCCGCTCCTTTTTATCAACGAAATCAGTTATTTCCTATGTTTATTTATTCAAATAAGCACATCTGTTGTTGCTAGGGAGAACGACCACCGTTGCTAAGGTAATTTTGAAATTTCCTTCGTTATACGAATTCCTTTGTTCACCTAACGAAAGAAAATGAAAACATTAGTGGTACCAGTAGGACTCGTCTACGTGTTATTCAATGAAATTAAAAAGCATCTTAGTTCCAGTTCCCTTTAAAATATGATTTATCTTGACTATCGACCGGTGTCTACTCAATTGCAGACACGATGTTCCGTGTGAAAATGTTTCTGATTGGTCAATATTTCTGTACTCGTCAGCGAAATTCCTTTGTTTTATGAAAAGAATTTCATTCAATCTGAAAAAATTAATTATTGCGTGCGCAAATACGATTCAGGCGCATGCCTAATAGTCCAGGCAAATAGAGGCCAACCTACCACCTTTCTCTAGAAAAATTTTCATTGCTATTTTCACACTACTACACATACCTAGTTAGTATTTCAAGATGGTTTTTGGGTCAAAGTGCTTGCCTTTGGTTTTTATAGGCCATGAAAGTAAGGGGGGTCACAGATTTAATGTGTGGCTAATTTGCCTGGGGTGGGTCTGTAAAAACTTGAATAACTTTTGAAATATCTTTTGAAAATGCTTCAAAATCTACAGAAGTAGCCTCCATACATCGAAAATTAATTCAACAACTTTTTAACAACTTTGCATGTCTACCGTGTATTTTACAGACCGGAAAATGTTAAAAACTGAAAAAAAACGTGATATTTTGTACAAATTTGTTAAATAATGTCCATAAACTAGGCGTTTTTGAGTTTATTTTCTTGTATTTCATGATTTAGAATACCAAGAAACTGATCTGGATGAAAAAAGGCAAACACATTGGTTTCTGAGGTTGATTCTAGTTTGAATGTAAAGGATACCTTATTTACCAGGCAAACCCGGGCAAAAATGCAACTGTAGTCTAATGAGCTTCTTGACAGTAATTGTCGAGAAATGAACTTAGAAATAAGAATTCCATACATTCAACTTTCATAAATAGGTTCAAGAAAGACAGATATTGAGAAGTTTATTAGAAAGGAGGAGCCTGATGTGCATTATCCAGATCACAAATTGTAGACGGCAATGTTTATTCAAGTTATTGGTACTCATATATTACTTTGCATACGTTTTATTTTTTAGTGAAAATGAGTAATTTGAAATGCATAATACATTATGAAAACCAATCTAATTACAGTCAGATAAAGTCTGTGTCTGAAACTAATATAAGAAGAATGCTTGATGCTAGAGAAAAACGTTTGGAATTCGGGGGAAGCCAACTTCACGAATATCAAATCAAACAAATACCTGAGAACCTGAAGCAGAGAGAGCATGGTGTTCACTTAGACCCATGTTATAAACGGTATGTAGTGATGAATTAGGCAAATAGAACGATTTACTTAAATATGGTTATCGGCAATTCAGCTTTGTATTGACTTAACTGTGTATCTAACTAGGGCGACTCACTCAATTGATTTTCGTAGCTTCAGATTGTTTTTTACTTCATTTTTCTCACATTATTTTATTTATAAGTTTACCGTCATACTTGGGAACAAAAAATTCAAGGATGCAGGAATCAGCCAAAGAAAGAAATCAGCTCACCTATCAAGTCCTCCACCTGCTCAGCATGAACTTTTTGAGGATTCTCCAAACTCATCAAAGAATGTTCAAATGTTCCCAAGCGTATGCCAAATTTGCAAATCTAACGAAAAACCGTACGCAATAAACGTTACACACCGTACAAAATAACAACAATGAATGCCCAGGCAGCCATAAAATCAGCTGCACAGCAAAAAGATCCAGGAATGCATAGCCAAATAGAAAGTTTAGACCGCATCGCTAAAGAATTCCAGGTACATCAAGTTTGTTACCAACAATTCACATTTGGCC